>PVKZ01003056.1:114916-163468 GCA_004027375.1 Macroglossus sobrinus
CTTTCTTTCTTTCTTTCTTTCTTTCTTTCTTTCTTTCTTTCTTTCTTTCTTTCTTTCTTTCTTTCTTTTTTGGACATTTGCTGGAGTTTATTCAATCAGTATGTACTATACTAGACCCCATGCTGGATACTGGGGATACCTGGTCAAGAAGTCACTGTTTTGGTCTTTGGGAAACTTCTGGTCTAGAGGGGAAGACAGACACATAAACAGGTAAGTACATCATATAATGAATGTTAAGATTGGGGTAAAATAACTTCTGTGGGAGCACTTGAGAGAGATACCTTTGTGGTCCAGTCAGAGGAGACCTCCAGAAAGAAGTGATGTCTAAGGTGAGACCTCAGAAAGAACAATAGTTAGGAGAGTCAAGGAGGACAAAGCATGAGGAGGTAGCCAGAGGTCTAGGCCGGCTGCAGAATGTTTAAAAAAATGTTAGTTTACAATAGTGTGGCAAGTTCTGATCCTGTATCTGAAGGACCATGGGGATAGATGGCTTGTCTTAACATGGAGAGTGATGAGTGGATATTCTTATAGTGACAGACAGGAAGGCTGGGGGGTTGGATTATGAGTGGTCCAGGCAGACAGTGGCCTCCGGCACAAGGAACAACTCTCAGATTTAGGCTTGTGATAAATTCAACATTCTACAACTCTGGAAATAGATTTCCCACCCTTCCCCTACTTCCCCAGGACCATTTGGATTATATTTGGAGGTTCACCTGACAGATATCTCTGGAAAAGTGATTCCCAGTGTTGAGAGAAAAGGGGAGGAATCAAGGATGACCCTTTAGGTCTTTGCTTGAAAACTTGGTCACTGCTATTTCCTGAGTTGGGGAAAGACTGGGGGAAAAACAAGTTTTGGAAAAAAAGTTTCTTTTGGACACATTAAACTTGAGATATTTCTTAAAATTTAAGTTGGTCTAGCTCTGGGGAGTGGTCAAATCTTGAGTTATAAATTTAGAAATCAGTACTTGTGGATCTTTTTTAACTTTGTAGAGTGACAGCATGATGCCATTTGGTGAGAGATTAAAGAGTAAAGTGAACCCCAACGTGGCATCTGGAGATAACATTTTCTTTCTGTTCTTTACCACACTTCCTTATAATGTGCACACACCTAGCCTCCAGGCCCAAGTTTTCCCCCTTTGCTCCTGCTTCGTTCACTCCTCTCCTCCCCCATCCTCTTCCCTTGTTAGATATATATATAAAAAAACCCCAAACATTTGGGGAGAGAAAATTTTCCTGAAAAAGAGGGAAAGTGGCAAGTGAAGGAGGATGGTGGTGGGACTGGCTATTGGAAAATTCTTCTCAGCTGTTCAAAGAGGTAAATAGACAGTACAGAACCAATCAGTACTAGCATACATACTTTGTATACAGCTGTTCATGTATATGAGTTGTCCTTGGAATTTTCTTGAAAGCAGGAAATTCCTCTTTGTGTTTCAAGAAAATTTCATTCTAGTGTACACCAAATACTTTAACAAAATATATTTGTTGGATAAATTTCTTCTTCACCAAAAAGGACTATATTACTTATCTATATGTTTATTTCAATACTTAACAATTCAACTGTAGTAAGGTAAATGTTTACTGGGCCAGTGCATGTGTGCATGTTTTGAACTTAAGGAGTCATAAGCACACTCCTACATCAAGTAAGCAATGATATGTGGGAGTAGAGAATAAACTCCCTTTTCATTTTTTAATTGTTGGCACTCATTGCTGGTGAGTGCTTGTTTTTCAACGAAGGATAAAATGCTGGAATGAAGCTCTGGCAATCCCCAGTGACTGAACTGAAGAGCAAACATGTGCCTTCCCCCTCAGATATTTTGGCAATTAATTCACTTATATCCAACTTCTAGCAGATGTAGCACTTGAGGGAAATAATAACTCTTCATGCTTAGATTCCTCCTCTTCTTATAATTAAATCATAAGGAAAATAAAAGAGAAAATGAAATATGCATCATTGCTGTAAGAAGAAACAGAAATGCAAACAAAATAGTATGTTCTGCAGATTGACAGTCGCCCTGGGAGTCTGCACCTTGGCCGGCTTCCAGCTTATTGGTCTGCTCACTTCCTCATTGCCTCCTCCCTCCTCTTTCAGTCTCTGTGCTTTGGCCATATTTGAGTCCCTCCATTCTTTCCCATCTTCGTCCTGAGAGCTTTTCTATTTCTCTTGTACAACTAGTATTTTCACATTTATTCAGGACAGTACTGTAAAATAAGATCACGTTTAAAAAAGAAATTCTATATGCTGCTAGCAAAATCACAGGTCGACAAGTCGACAGCCTAGGCAAATTGATTACTGAAAATTTAGACACAGATTATATAGTAGCCTTTCTTTCAGGAGAAGTACATGCATGTTTTTAATCTTTGAGATTCTTTAGAGACCCAGAGACATAGGACAGGTTGATATAGGATAAGATTTACGTACAGATGGGGACCAAGTGCTGCCCCACTGAATGATTGATCTAATGAGCTCTAGAAAAGTCACATTCCCTAAAATATGTCTCCTACTTTCTCTGCCTCAGTGACTAAGATTTCAACTGAGAACAATATTAGTAATGCCTTATGCATTATTGGTGTTATGGATCCTACTGTTGTAAATATGTTATTAAGCTCCATCCACATTGGTCTGGCTCACTGTTGCTTATAAAGTGCTCTCCTATGTGCCATGCACTGAGCTAAAATGATGTGCACTGTCTTCCTTGGTTCTAATAACAACGCTTTGAAGGGAGCATCATCATGCTCATTTAACAGATGAGGCAATTGAGGCTCAGACAGAGCTTGTCTAAGTTGGGCCTCTTACACATGGCAGAGTTAGGAGTTCTGACTCTACATGTGGACCTTACTTTGCATTTCTAGTCAGGGGCTGACTAGCCATTTGTTGATGACTCCTGCTAAAACACAGGTGTGTGATTGCCAAGAGAGCCCTGGCTTGTTCATCAGACTACTTTATTAGAGAACCAGATCCTGAGAAGATGAGATAGGCTGGGTGGGGAGTAGAGGACGACTCTGTCAGGCAGTCAGGGAGAGAGGAGGAAGGGGGCAGTTCCCACTGGGAAGCCCAAATTCATGCCCTGGGTGATCATGAAGTACCCAGTATCTCCCAGCATGTAGGTGAGAAGGGGAGAGGAAAGAACAATGGTGCATTTTTGCCAGAAGCTGGCCTAGGTTTTCAAACTAGGTGACAGACACTGTTCAGGTTCCCTCACTATATCGTGGGGAACCACATTCCTTTTATCTTTTATGGCTTTTAGTCCTCAGTTTGGTTAGAACATGTAATGTTGTCATGGAGACCTCAGGGCTTCCTTTGAGCTTGCTGGGGAGAACTCTCTGCCAGTGTGTGGTGTGTGTGAAGGTGGGGAAAAGAGCAACCATGAGGGGCAACGCATCAGCTAAGACCCTCAGCAGAGGAACCAGTTATTGTCTCAGGACTGCCCTGATCTTAATAGACTTGCACTTGCTTCTCTTAGAGATGACCAAATGTGAAAGTGGCTCAGAATCCTCTCTCTCCATCCTTCTGTCTCCTTTAGGTCACCAGTGCTGTGATCTCTGATGCTCTCCTCTGTGAATCTGCTAGTTGGACCTTTGGATTAAAGAACAGAGAACAGCTTTGAGCTTTGTCCTGCCCAAAAGTGTATTTACTTCCTTCCTTCCTTCCTTCCTTCCTTCCTTCCTTCCTTCCTTCCTTCCTTCCTTCCTTCCTTCCTTCCCTTCTTCCTTCCTTCCCTCTCTTCTTTTATTTTTTCTGCATATTTTATTTATTATAAGATCTTCTGTGTAAACCCTTTTCTTCAAGAATCCTTGCAAAGAAAGACTTTTTACACTGATTGCCACTTTAATATACTCTGATATGTAATAAAATTTAAATTGCAAAAAAGAGGTTCTCCATAATTTCTTTATTGCTAAAAGTTTCTCGTTGTTGTGAACTTCATGGTGTCTGTTGTAATACATGCTAGGACATGACTTTATTACCTGAGTCACATGTAGATTCATCTGTGTGACCAAAGTCTTATCTGCACTAACTGCATGAATGCTATGACCTGCCCTAAGGTTAATGGGGTTGCTACCTTTTCACAGGAATAAGCTCTCTCTACTGTCTAGTCCCTTATGTTAAGTAAGATGTGATTTGTAATTGACTATTTTCCCCATTCACACATTTAAATTGGTTTTCTGTGCTAAGAATTCTCTGAAGTCCAAGAAGGTAAGGGTTCTGCCTAAAGGATTTTCCACAGAGATCACATTTAAGTGGTTTTCTCCTGAGGCCTTATATGAACTTTCCTACACTCATGACACATATACTTATGTATTCTCATTTGCATTTTATGATGGAATTTTTCCAGCACGATTTTCCATACTTACTGCATATATGAGGTTTCCTCACTCTTCCAGATTTTGATGTTTTCTAGTAGTTGGGATTTCACATTTAAAAGTCTTATATATGTATACACGTTCATAGCAACATTGTTGACAATAGCAAAAATGTGGAAATAACCGAAATGTCCATTGACAGATGAATGGATAAGCAGCATGTGACCCGAAGAACACATTGTACACCAGCCTCCTCATCCTATTTTTCATCTCTAGCCATGCCTGGCTACATTTTCTCATAAATCTCATCAGCCAGAATGTGCACCAGATAGTAGTGCTAAATGATTCAGATAGAACAAGGTTAGCATTATAAAAAGCACCCAACTTTTGTGTCTGGCTTATTTCACTGAGCATAACATCTTCAAGTTTCATTCATGTTGTAGCATGTGCTAGAACTTCCTTTCTTTTTAAGTTTGATAGAGACAGAAAGGAAAATGGTGGCTGCTAGGGGCTGGAGGAAGGGAGGATGGGAAGTTATTGTTTAATGAGTAGTTTCAGTTTAGGAAGATGACATAGTTATGAAGATAGATGGTGGTGATGGTTGCACAATAATATAAATGTACTTAATATAAATAATATAAATGTAATTAATATGCCACTGACCTGCACACTTAAAAATGGTTAAAATGGTAAATTCTATTTTGTGTATTTTACCATAATTAAAAAAAAACAGTTAAAAAAACATTTTAAAGAGTTCTTTCAGAATGCTTGCTTTCTATCTAATTTCTTGTCTTATGTACTCACTCTCTGGAGGAGTTTTCATCTCTTAATCTCCACTTTGCTGGGAGCACTGGGGGAGAGGCTTTTCCTTCTCTTTCCTTTCCACTGTTTTTCCAAGTGGCTCCTATCTTCAAGGGACCCCCCTTTGTACACATCTGTGCTGCATGGACATATTCTGGAACAGGCGGCTTCTTCTTGGTCTGAGTGTTGTCCTCTGAAACAGCAGACAGAAAATGCTAATGATGTCGAGGCTCAATTGGTCAGTATCAGGAATCTCTCTCTCCTGAGCTCTGTGGGAAAGCAGGACTCCGGGTTCTTGCGATTCAGAAATCACAGCCTCTTTAAAGGTTGGAAACACCAGTGAGACCCTGGTCTTGGATTCTCTGGCATCTCATCTCTGCAGAGGTCCTTCTAGGCAGGATTAAGACACAACCTCTCTTCTCACATCCTCAAACTTTAAGGAATCCCCAGACAATTCATACCGACTGCAGTGACCAGTTCTTGGGAGAGGAGCTAGCTGTGGCCTGGCTGAAAGCATAGCTGCCATGACCATGAATTCAGACTTTCCCAGCAGCCTGGGAGGATCAAGTGCAGCTACTCACCTGAGTCCTGAAACAACGTTTTGGCGCTGAGGCTGGAGTGAGCCGGGGTACCCTGGAAAGCTCTTTTCCAGGACATTTACATTTTAAGGAGGAATCAAGTTCTAACCAGAGCATTTCAGGCTAGAGCCAGCAGGTGGAATTGTATTTCCTCTGGTAGCAGTGCTGCTGAAATGACCTATTCCACCTGTGCATGTGCCCCAGCTCTGAGTCACAGGTTCAGAGCCAGAACTAATCACAGGTTTGAGCCGCTGGCCTGTCATTAACTAATGGTGAGGCCTTGGTGATGTCATTTAATCTCAACTGTCTTCTGGGGCTTGACCATATCTGCCTGCCTCTTGGTATTGCTAGGAAGATAACATGAGCTATTTTAGAAAAAGGGGGAAATCCATAAAGCTAAGTTTTGCTGGTTGTGTGTGCAAGTTGGGTGCTTTTTATAATGCTAACCTTGTTCTATCTGAATCATTTAGCACTACTATCTGGTGCACATTCTGGCTGATGAGATTTATGAGAAAATGTAGCCAGGCATGGGTAGAGATGAAAAATAGGATGGGGAGGTCGGTGTACAATGTGTTCTTTGAGTAAACGGAATTAACTTTATAGAGGTATTTTGGTGACTTCTTAGGACATTAAAACAACATAAAAGACTCGGAGCAACTGTCCATCTCATTGCTTCCAAGTGAATATACAGGAGCTGGGAGAGAGGTTGGGGAAATGGTCTCATGAAGGTCCAGTCAGGCTTTGCTGGTTTTCTCCCTGGAGAAGATGAATAGCTTCCTTGGTGGGCCACAGGCCTGGCTGTAAAACCCTGTGCATCAACAGGAGGAAGAACCAGATGAGAGGAGGTCAGTAACACTTTGTGTTAGTTTCCTGTAGCTCCTGTAACAAATTACAACAATTTTTGTGGCTTAAAACAACACAAATTTTTTCTCTTCCAGTTCAGGAGACCAGGAGTCCTAAGTTGGGTTTGCTGGTGTCAATAGGACTAGCTTCTTCCGTAGGTTCTAGGGGAGAATCCGTTTCCTTGCCAGTTTTTCTGGCAGCCTGTATTCCATGGCTTCCTCCATCTTCAAAGTGCATCACTCCAATCTCTGTTTCTGTCAAAACATAGGCTTCTACTTTGATTCTGAGGAATGTGCCTCCTACTTACAAGGACTGTTGTGATGACATTGGACCCATCTGGATAATCTAGGATAATCTCCCCATCTCAAGATCCTTAATTTAACCATACCAATAAAGTCCCTTTGCCATGTAAAGCAACATTCACAGGTTCTGGAAACTAGGACTTGGACATTTGGGGATTCTGTTCCATTATTCAGCCTACCACACACATACCTTTTACTCACTAGCAGAAGGCAACAGAAAGAACTGACTGTGAATTAAGAACAGAATGGAATCTCTAAGACATTTTATACTAAAATGGTTTGAAATCAATTCACTGCATTTCAATATCCCGATGACCAACTTATCTAGCTTTTAAATTTTATTAATATTCAAAAGATTGTCTCTTTAACAATTTGAATGTCATTTTTTTATTCTTCAATGTTTAGTATTCTTTGTTAATTTCTCAAATGGTATATCAGCCTTAATTTTGAACCTCCAGCAATTAAAAATTCATATTACATTAAATAAAATTATATTAAAACAGTAAAGGCTTAAGATAAAGACTAAGGTTTTAACTGGAAATTATCAGAAAGAAACAGCAGATAAAGTTATATTTAAATTAAATTTAAAATTTAAATTCAAAAGCATTTGGGAAAAAAATTACTAGTAGTCCAAGCTATCCTATAAGAGATTATAACATTTGAAATTTCTAACAAAAACCAATTAGGATAAAATAAACCAAGGCAGCAAAAAGGAAGTGAGGATGCTCAAGCAATTGTATTACAATGATTTCTTATGACTTATGCCTCAAGTTTGATATTTGTTGACTGTAAATACAAAATTGTTGTGAAAAGATTTTGTTTTAATGGTTTACAAAAATCCTCAAATGCTAAAGAGACTGGTAAAGTGAGAAATGAACTGGAAGGTACAGAAATAACCATATCACATGGTAAATTTGAAATGTTAAATTGTTAGAAAAGTCGGGTTGATAAAGTACTTGAGAAATTGGCAGAACAATTACAATAATGCTAAAATGTTGGCAAAACCAAAAAGGCATGAAAGAAATCAATATAAACTGAAAAATTATTGTGGGAAGCAAGCACTGACATTTTGGTGATGAAATGATTTCTAGATGGATTTTTAATGCAGTTTAAAAAAATTTAGTTTTCTTTAAATGCTGCTATGAAGACAAATAAAACCTTGTTAATGAAAGCTATAGAAATCCTCCCAAACCACTGAAACTGTTCCATTGGAGACAAATTACTAAAAGATTATAAATAACTAAGAGAAACACTTTTTTTTTCCCGTACATTGGAAAATTTGGCGAATTGATTATTTTACAGATTGTTTTTGACAAACAGAACTTTCAGTGATCTGTGCTTCAGTACCCTCCTGCCCTGCCTCCCTTGGCAAGTGCAGTTTCTAGTGGGGATGCCAGGCTGCTCAGTAAAGCTCACAGGGAGAGGCCAGGACTCCACTGGTTCCTTTCCCCCTACCACCTGGGTCCTGTGAGTTGCCTGGGGGCTTTCGCACCGCAGGGGGCCCGTCCTTTCCTACCAGCAACGTGTCCCTCCATGGTACCCTGACTCTTTCTTACATTTCATTGCACTTGTGATTTATGTTTTCTGTCTTTCAGCCAGACCTTAAGGCTCTCAGAAATGGCAATACCTCATCCAACTTTTTCTCTCCAGCCGCAAACCTAGTGCCTGGCACATTATCAGTGCTTAACGAATGAATAGACAAATATGGCAAAGACTTGAAAAAATAAAGAATGTATTATTTCTCCAGGAGTTAACTTTCAACTCCTTCCACTGGGATTCCAGGTCCCCGTGCTTCCCCTGATTGTGGCAAATATCGCCCCTGTTTCCCCATCCACATCCTCTTCATTAAAGCACGGCAGCCTTTTCCTCATCTGTGCATCCCTAGACCCAGCAGCAGTGGATCTCAACACAGGTTAGTCTAAGTAATTATTTATGACCTCAAGCCAGCCCCCAAAGATCAGAGGGAAATTCTGTGTGTGTGGTATTTCCAATGTGACATTCTAAACTTTTTTTTTTAACATAAAGACCTTCAGAGGTGACTTCTTTCCAATCATCTTAGCTTATTATTTATCATTTGGCTGAGAAGCAACCTATTTATTATTCATCAGCTTCTTCAGTGACTACTTCGTACAATGCTTCTAAGCAATAAGATACAGTTGTGAACAAAGTGGAAAATATTTTGGTAATTTTTAAATTTCTAATTATTTTCTTTCTAAAAGTAATATTATTGAAATAATGGTTTCTACATTTTTTACTCCTATTGTCTTTGTAACATGAGTGGGATTTTCCAGACTATCTTTCATATTTATTGCTGAAATAGACACATAAAAATTTTAAAATTGCTTAGTTCATCCACAAATATTTGGTAATTTATTATTGCATCACATGTTTTCTTATTTCTTTTTTCACAGAAGCAAATTATTCATTAACCATAAAAATGTTGCTCTCTTTTCCCTTTTTTACTTTTTAATTTAATATTCGAAAACCCTGAATTAGTTCTTATAGTGATGAAGGGGCATAATTTTGTCATAAGAGTCTTAAAAAGCTGCTGATGTAAAATTTGAGTTGCATTTGGATGAATCAAGGTGATGATTTCAGGTTTCTATAAATATTTTCTGAACATTTTCCCAAAGGCCTTTTCCATAAATCCTTCCTCATGCTCCTATAAAAGGTTATGTATAGATCCATTATGGCACATCACACACAGCACTTTTATTATTTATGTGTCTCTCTTCTTCACTAGACTGAAAGGTCTCACCCACATTTGTATCCCTATGCCTAGTGCATGAAACATGCTCAATCAATGTTACCGCCATGACAGGAGGAAGTCAAGGTGGCATTTTCATCTCTTTTTCTTAATAATAATATCAACAGCTGATGTTTAGTGACAACAGTCTATGTGCCAGACATTAAGTTAGCCTCACTTCATGCATTATTTCATTTAATCCTCATTGCAACTCTATCTGTGGTGTAATTCTTATTACCTCCCTCTTTTACCAGGAAGGAAACTATAGAAGAGTTAGAGAAGTTAATTAGCTTTCCCAAGGTTACACAGCAATTATGACTGAGTGAGATACAAACCCACATTTGACTAACCTGGAAGCTCATTTTTAACATTATGCTATACTACTAAGGCATGTTAGTTCATGAGTTAAAAAGAAAAACTGTTTTAAAAGGCTTCCTGTCTACTAGTATTCTTCACATGGTTGGTTCCCGACTTATAATGGTTCAGCTTAGGATTTTTTGACTTCCTGATGGAGTGCTTTCAGCTGTATACCCACACAACCATTCTGTTTTTCATTTTTAGTACAGTATTCAATAAATTACATGAGATATTTAACACATTTTAGGCTGGGTTATGGGTTTGTGTCCTCCAAATTTATATGTTGAAGTCCTAACCTCGAGACCTCAGATGTGACCTTATTTGGAGACAGTTTCTCTATATAGATCATCAAGTTAAAATGAGGTTGTTAGGGTATGTCTTAATCCAATATGACTGGAGACTGACAAAAATGAGAAATTCAAACACAGAGATACACGCAAAAGGGAGACAATGTAAAGAGATGTAGAAAGACAGCCAGGTGCAAGCCAAGGAGCTCTGGAACAGATGCTCCTTCACAGCCCTCAGAAGGAACAAATGCTGCCTTGTTTTCAGACTGCTAGCCTCTAGAACTGAGAGGCAATACATTTTTTTTTTTTGTTCGTTTAAGGCATCTAGTCTGTGATACTCAGTTACTGCAGCCCTCGCAAACAAGTGAGACAACTCTTTATTGCTAGGGGCCATCCTGGGCGTTGTTGGAGGTTTAATAGCACACCTGACCTACACATACTGCAGGCAGTAGCACCACTTTACCCTAGTTGTGACAACCCAAAATATCTCCAAACATTGCCAAATATCCCTGAGGGCCAGCCAGACTAGACTCTGTGGCCTTGTGGCAAATGTTGGTCTCAGACATTAGAAGCACATCCACTGCCAATTTCATGGCACTCTGCAGGCCCTGGGGATTTCCCAAGCAGAGCAATAGACTTAATTTGGAACATTTAACTTCATCTGAACAAGGATTGCTCAGAAATCATGATATAATGGAAAAAACTTCTAATCCACTGGAAAGCTAGATAAGATAGAAAATCCTTCAGTCATAATTCAGGGAAAACTTGTGAGATTTCTTTTTTTTTTTTAAATTTGGATAGTGCTTCGTCTGAAGACACTGGAATATGTCTTGCTAGTCTTGCTATTCTACAGGAGCAATGGAAGAACAAAAGAACAAAAATGATGCTTCTGTGCTATATGAAGATACAAACAAGTCAATACATCAGCATGAAAGCAATGGGAGAGATAGTGAGGAATTACGCACATATTTTAATAAACTAATACAAAAGCTTGGATTATGTAATTATTTATTTACATATGATAAGTTAGTTGTAATGAATAGAACAGGACAGAAACAAACAGCAGCAGGCATATTATTGATGTGATTAAATCCTTTTAATATCCTTTAATTTCAGAGGAATTTGAAAAGGTCACATCTTCAGAGCTGCCATAATTATATTTTTCTCACAGCATGAACTCTTCTGAATGGCAATGCAGGAAGCTACCTTCAGGTGATGAGTTTTTCCAACAGGTCAATGCATCACTTTGAAAAACAGAAAATGCTCTCTCTTTTGCTAATAGTTTAAGCATGTTGACAAAGTCTAGATTATAAATCTGTAAGTGATTCTTTCAAGTAGGACCACCTAAAATTTAATTAACTTTAAGATTTATCTGATAATACTGGTCCTTAATCAATCAGGCATCGTTTGCTTTTCCTTTTTCCCTTTCATATTTGAAATGTTTTTGCTGCTTTCTCTCCTCATGCACACATATGCATACACTAATATTTCTCTATGTTTATGTCTTTGCTTTATCATAAGTTAGGACTGGAAGTAGCTAGAAAGATAAACTTTCTAATCCCCTCCATCTCTTTGACTTGAGAGTTCCTGGATGTGGCCTTGGTGACCCCCAGCTTATCATCTCCATCACTTCTCCACTTGTAAGGGTCACAGGAGCAGGAGACAGAAAACACAATTCAGCTTGTCTACATCCTGGCTGAGTTTCTGAGCTCCTACTTTTCCACCTCTGAAATAGAAGCACTGACGCCCATCTGCCCGCTTCATAATAGTGTGAGAATCAGGACAATACATATAAAAATGGTTTGTAAGCTGTCAAGTGCATCAACATGGAAGACATTACTTTCATTGTTATGTCCCATTGTTATGAATAAGGAGGTCAAGGCTCCATGAAAATTTACAGTGGAGGGTGGGCTGGGATTACTGACTGAAGTTTCCTAGGAATCAATGGAGTTCTGGGAGGAAACAGGACACCTTAAAGGCAAATCTCTTTGGGTCATCAGGATAGGATTTAGTAGTTTGAAGTATAAATTTACAACCATACACTTTTGAAAAAGTGCTTTCCAAAGCTTTGTAGGTATACACTGAGATTACCTGATTTTTGTTTTTTGGGGAGAAATGCCTTTACAGTGGGATACAAAAGATGCCTAAATTCTCAGATGGGTGTTTTGTAGGCAACACACTTACTTAAGAAGGCCTTGCAAAGTAATAGACGTTTTTTAGGCAGAAAGGAGGAGAAAATAACTTTATAGAGAAACCAAACAACCAAATCAAAGACAAAGAAGAAAGATACAGCAATGGAAGGGCCAGGCTGGGGGACTTGGTGGGGCTGGGTGCTCATGCGAGACTAGCTGCAGGCCTGTCTTTCATATCTCCCCAGGCCTCACTAATCCTACCCAGCTTTTCCAGATGGGCCAGTTTGCTCTATCCAACCTAACTCCCGCTCTGGGGAGGAACACTACTGCTATTAGGCCCTCACTGTTTATCTAGCGTTCTCCCTGTGAGCTGTGCAACAGCTCATTTTTGCCCATTTTACAACAACAGAGGGTGAAATTCAAGAGACATGGAAAGCAAGTTCTCTAAAAGATATTTGTGTGCCCATGTTGATAGCAGTGTTATTCACAGTAGCCGAAAGGTGGAGGTAGCCCAAACGCCCATTGGCAAATGCGTGGATGAACAAAATGTGGTCCATAGGTACAATGGAATATTACTGAGGCATAGAAAAGGAAGGAAATTCTGATATTTGAGAACATGGATGAATCTTGAGGACATTATGCTAAGTAAAACAAACCAGTTGCCAGGGGTTGTGGGGGAGGGGTAAATGGGATGTTGCCATTTAGTGGGTATTGAGTTTCAGTTTTGCAAAATAAAAAAGTTCTGAAGATTGGTTGTATAATAATGTGAATATACTTCACACTACTGAACTGTGCACTTAAAAGTGGTAAAGAATAAATTTTATGTTATTTTATTTTGCCACAATTAAAAATAAAAAACAAAAAGGTGTAAATACACCAGTATAAAATCAAATAGCTAGACGTAAAATTATTTAAACACCATTTCTGACTCAAAGTCTGCAAAGCTCTGCTGCTCTACAAGGAAGTGAAAGCAGAAAAAAAAAACCCAAAAATAACAATAAAAGGGGAGTGTAGTGACCCCACCCTCTTTTCTTCCTCTTCATCTTCAGCATAGTGGAGTTAAGTACCTGGTGACTTCTAGAATAAAACTCCTTTCTAAGGGGTGGGATTATAAAATATTTCTTTTTCTTCTCTTTAGTGTTAGTCTATATTTTCTTAAAGTTTCTTTATTGACTACGAATTACCTTTTTAAGTGAAGAAGGAAAGTGCTGAGTCTCTGCTAAAACAAAACATGGTACACAAGCTGTTGAGATGTTTGGATTCTCATAGCTGAACGTTCTGCAAGGGTTAAGTAGCTTCCTGTGTGTCACCAGCCAACCCCACACAGGATCTGACCTCATCACATGGCTGCTCTGTTCTAGGAAGAAAAAGAGACCTAGAGATGGCAAATGACTTTCCCCAAGTTCCAAACCAATCACCATCAAGTCAGGACTAGAAATCAGGACTTGCAACCTCTACTGAAGAGCCCTTTGCCCAACTTCACTATTTTTCTGAGTCGAGGAGCTTGGTGTACAGCTGAGGGCATGTTTACGTGTAGCTCTGCTTCATTTACACCAGGGTTTCTCATTCTCAGCACTGCGGATGTTTTGGGCCAGATCATTCTTTGTGGAAAATGGCTGTCCTGTCTATTGCAGGACGCTTAGCAGCATCCCTATCCTCTCTTCACGATTTACCAGTAACACTCCATACCCGACCCTTCTTCCTGTTGTGACAACCAAAAATGTCTCCAGACATTGCAAATGTCCTTTGTGTGGCACAATCATCCCCAGCTGAGATCACCGATTTACTCTTGGTGCCGAATTCATAAAATCAGCAGACTTTTCTTTCAGACTTTGGTCTCACTTGTTCATAGTTAAACAGAGTCTGAGAAGTTTATGTTAAAAAAAAAATCCTTCTAAAAAATCTCTGGCCTGATCCTTGGCCCTCACTGCAGCTCAGTCTCGTTAATACTGTGTTGCTGCTGAAAGAAATCCCAGGTGGTTAGACTGAGCAGTTGCAGCAGTGTTTTTGCCAGTTTGACTGATACCTATATCCAGTCTCATCCTTTGCTAAGCTTCCCTGTGACTCAGTTACTTGCCTGATGCCTATGCCCTTGTCCAGTTTCCTTCCTGCCATGCAGCAGACCTTGCCCATTTTGCTCTGCCCACCCCAGAGCCATGTGTTCTCCTGATCTCATCTGGATAACACTGATGTCAGGAGTAGCTGTGCTGGGGAACAGCCAGCACTTGCATTAGAAAATGTGGGTTTGACTCCTAACCTCTCAGTTTCCTCATATGAAGCACCCTACCTTATAAGATTGTTGTAAGAACAAAATGAGATGATATATGTAAAGTGCTTAGTGCCATATCTGGTCAAGTCACCTTTGTAGTTGTCATCACAGTCATGATTTCGAAGAAGCCACTTAACTACTTTCAGGGCCTTAACATACCTGTCTGAAAAAGAAAGGGGTCAGGTTTGATTAACTTTGAAGGTTTTCTTCAGTGTTAGTTTTTAAAAATTATTATTATTTTTTATAACCAAATATGTAAAATGGAACAGTTACAACTCCTTACAAGGTTGTGGTATAAATGACTTATTATGGGAGATCCTTGGAAACTGTAAATCGTGTCAACATGTGGTGGGTTTGGCCAAGTGGGTGGAAAGATTGTGAGCAGGTGGCTATGCGGTGCTGGGCTCTAGGGCTCACACTGCACTGGGGCTGCTCAGGCCACCTGTGAACAGACCCCCCATCTGCCATTTTTTCTATGGGTCTACATAAGCCTCCTGGAAACCTCCATAGAAGTGGGGAATCAAAATCAACTGCCGAAACAGGAAGAAACCGAGAAAACATGTTGTTTTTCCACTCTCAGGGGACTCAGGAAGCTAAAGTGGAGATGATAACTCTTGTAGGTGACAGGGAGATTGCCCTAAAACTCTGAAAGGCCAGGTTCTCATCATGCGAATTCAGAGATATGAGAAAGGCAGAGATGAATCCTAACATCTCTGATGAATCCTTAGAGAGAGTGCTGCTCCGATACAGAACCTCCTGGCTCTGATGCCTATCAACCAGATGGTACTCAGCAAGTCCTTCACCTTCTAACAGTATTTCAGGTAATGGTCATGGTGATGGTGGTGATAGACTCTGACAGCTGCTCTTGT
The DNA here is from genome assembly GCA_004027375.1 of Macroglossus sobrinus. NCBI lineage: Eukaryota > Metazoa > Chordata > Mammalia > Chiroptera > Pteropodidae > Macroglossus > Macroglossus sobrinus. Next base: position 130,400 of record PVKZ01003056.1, read on the forward strand.
AAGGGCTTTACATATATTACCATTTGAATTCTGACAACAGTATTTAGGTACTATCACTCCCAGTTTATGGAATACAATGGCAAAGCCCAGAGAGTTTAAACAATGGGCCTCAATTTTCCAGTAGAGACCAGTGTTTGAAGTTTTAAGTGGGATTTGGTTAAACAAGTTGTTTAATCATATGACACTGACCTTGTGTGGAATTGCCAGCTGTGCTGGGAAAGCCTCCTCCTCTTTCAATCTCCTTTGTGAACTTGTGCTTTCATCATCTAAAACTGCATTTATTTATCTTGCTAAAATTTAGCAATATAAACATACCTCTCCATTCTGGCAGAGGTAGTATGTTTAGCTATGATTAGTTCATTTTCATTAAATCTTTAGTAATTTAGAAGAATGCACAAACCATTTGAGGCAGGCATCATGCACCTAGGCATCTAAATAGGCTCTACGTTCTAGTTTTGTCATCTGAGGCCAAGCAGTTCCCTTCTCTCCACCTTTATTTCCTTTTTTATTTGTAAGTGGGAATAAAAGATTTCTTAATAGGGTGGTTATGAAGGGCCATTGATATGATGGAACTAAAAGTTATTTGTAAAGAGTAAACTATCATCAAAAGACAACATATTCTTCATTCTTTGGGGAAAAGAACTTCTATTTTCTTGTCACCAAACCAATACTAGTTCACATCATTATTATTCATTCATGAAAATAAGAAAAAAATACACATCATAATCTCTTCATGCAGAAATAGCAGTTAACAGTTTAGTGTATATTATTTCAGATCTTTTATTAAAATAAAAGGTACCCTTGTTATAACAATTATAATTCTGTAAAAACATGTGCTGATGATGTAGAGTTAGGAGAGAGTTTGAAAGCAGTAGGTTAATGGGAGTGGGAGTTTGGGGAGGAAGGAAGCTGAAAAAAAAAACAGTGGATGCATCTATTCAGAAGTCCCCAGACTGGCAGTTATTCAGTGAAAGTAGGGAGACAGTAAATATGGAAACCACTGTGAATATTTTATTAAAGCAAAACATAAATACATTTTAATTTAATAATATTTTGAAGAGACATAGCCTGTTCTCAAAGTATGTGACAGCTGATTGGAGTTCTGTATGGAGTTTTAAAAATAAAAGTTGACTTAAGGTCAATAGTTTCCAGGCCCAACATCTTAAAAGTGGAGAGAGAACTCAAAGACAGAAAATAATCTGAGTTCAGACTCTTCTAGATTAAACAAAATTTTCCAAATTTTCCAATTTTTTACATTTGTCTTGCCCATATCAAACTTTTTTTTTTAAAGCTACTTTCCTTTGACTATTTATTAAAGGCATTCAGTTTGGATTTTACATAACAACAATTCTTTTCCTCATTCATCTTTCATTGGTTTACATAATTATAAAACAAGTACAACTGGCAAGAACAGTTTGTGGACAAACATATCTGTCTCTTGATAAACCTAAACTGGGAGCAGAAGTGTCCCAGCGACCCTGAGTCTTGCTTCCTGGACACAAGCCTTTGCTCTGTCATTAGGTAGTATGAGAGCAAGGCGAGCATCGGTCATTCTGGTTTTGAAGATTTCTAATAGACTGTAAATACAGAAAAAGCAATTGTGACCATGAAGATGCCTTTGCAGCAAGTAATAGAAAGTAACCCTGACTCAGTCTGGCTTTAAAAAAAATAAGATTATCTCAAATAACAGAAAGTTTAGAAATAAGATGAGTTTCAAGGCTAGCTGAGTCAGGGACTTAACAAGGTCATCGGAGTCCCAGATTGTTCCCATCTCTCCACACGACTATCCATGCAGTCAGCTTCATCTCGCCACTGTGGCCAATGGCTGGAACATCAGGGTTCCCTTTTCTTGTCAAGTGGGAGAAGAGAAGCAACGGGAGTCCATCGATGACATCAGGCCCTTCTCTTCCATCTGACTGGTCCCCTGCCCACCCTGCCCTAATTAATAACTATCATCAGAGGAATGGCATGTGTTGATAAGTTTAAATATCAGCGTCCATTCCTGCAGGTGGAGATGAGTTTAGTTTCCCATTCCCATGAATCTCATAAACTGAGCGAACACCTGAACAAAACTGAATTCAGCCCTGGAAAAGGGAGAGAGGGAAGGTTCCTGAGAGAGGTGCAGCACGACTCCGACAATTAACTTTCCATACTTCACAGTGTAGCCTCAGGCCAGCTCTGTTCCCTTGGATGCCAGGAACGCACATCCCTAAAGCATCCTGGTTTTGATCAAAAGTCTGACCATGATGTCATCCACCGTTAGCTAATCTGAGCAGCTAACAGGGACAAAAATAAAGTGTCTCACTTAAATTCATCATCACAAACATAAATGGCCTCTCCACAGTACCCTCGACCTGACGACATACTCCTTGGTTTTCACTGTCCTGCTTCAGAAGGAAGCACCTCACAGTTGCTCTGCCTGTGAAGCTCCACTGCTTGCTTCCTCCTCTCATACTTTAGCTGACACCTTCCTCTCAGACTTTACTTAGAAAACAGAGCCTGCCAGACGGTTCTGTTATCAACTCCAGCATCTGGTCTGCCATGTGCTTTGCCTTCCCTGTGGCCACAGTAAATGACCTGGCTCCTCTCTCAGGCCTACCCTCACCCTCCACTTGTGCCAGGGTCCCACCCTCATCCACTTTCTCAGGACGTTGCTCTGGTACCCATCCCCTCCCTCCCCAACTCCATCACTACACAAAGGTGCCAAACCTTTGCATTTTAAAAACAAAGCAAGGGAACCTCTTCCTTGACCTTCTCCCTCTTGCTACAGCCTCACTTTTCTACAATGAAACATCTTTAAAGTGTTGTCTAGATTCACTCCACTCACTGAGTTTCCACTTCTTAGTCCTCATCTTCTCACTTTACTGTACTTGAGCTTTTTAACCCCACTATGCCACTGAAATGGTTCTAAGCAAAGTTATAATGTCCTCCCTTTTGTCAAATTCAGTCACTTGCAGCATTTACCTGACTTGACCCCTCAGCACTTTCTTCAACCTCTCAAGTCGTTCTTCTCTCAGCCTCTATAGCATTCCCTCTCTTGGGAGGACTTTCTGGGTGTATTTCCAGCCTAACTCACTGGCTGTTTCTCACTCTCTTCCCTTTGAGCACTTCTGAGCTTGATTTGGGCCTTTATTCTTTTCTCCTGCCTTCCTCACATCTCCTCTTTCCTTCTTCTGTCTTCTTACTGCTCTGTCTTTCTTCCACACTCATTTGTCCCTGCTTATCTGTACTACACCCCTGTTTAAAAGTCATTTATTTGCAGGTAAGCAGTATATTTGGAGTTCCAACCCAGATGTAATCATAAAGCTTCAGGCCTGTGGAGCCCTCTGGCTGCTGTGCTCTCTGCGTGGGTGTCCAGTAGCATCTTCAATTTAGTATGCCCCAAACTGAACTTCTGGTCCTGCCCCACCCTCTGTTCCTCACATCTGTCTCTCTTTTAGTCTTTACCGTTTTGGTGAGTGATGCCACAGTCTACACAGCTGCTATTCTAATTTAGGGATCATTCTTGATTCCTCTTATCCCAAACTATATACTCTTCGTATACTCCATCAGCAAGCTCTGTCATCAGTTCCCCTAGACAGAGGGGGAATCTATTCACTTTTCTTCAGCTTCAGCTCTGAGCTGTAATCATCTCATTGAACCACGGTGATAACCTGATATCGCTTCTATTCTTGTCTTCTGCACAGAGGCCAGAGTCATCTTCTAAAAACATGAAATCAGATTATCTCACTCTTTAATGTAAAACTCTTCAGTGGTTTCCTCTTGTGGGCAGAACAAAATCTAGATATCTTATCATGACCTAAGAGGCCTTAGTTGATCTGGTGGTGACCCTTCTCCAACCTTATCTGGTAAAACTGGGCTCTAGACACCTGGACTCTCTTCCTGCTGATAAAAATGCAAACTTGGTCCCATGCAGGGCCTTTCAGCTTGTTCTGCTACCTGAGTGTTTTATGACTGAACCTTTCCTGTCATTCAGGTCTTTGTTTAAAGATCACCACCTTGGTCTTCCCTGACTGCAAAGTCAAAGTTAGCCCCTTGCTCCCCATCACTCTGTACCCTTCGCCTTGCTCTACTTTTGTTCCAGAATTTATCACTATTTGAATTCTTTTTTCACTTATTTATTTGTTGTCTTTCTCTTTCCTGTTCATACTAGACTATAACCACCAGGGAGCAGGACACTTTGTCTTATTTACAATGCGGCCTCAGGACCTAGAACAATAGTAAGAGCAAATAATAATAGTTTATTGTATGAATAACTCCATTTGCCCAACTTATTTCCTACTTCCCAAAAGGAATAGCCTCCTGGGAACAGTCAGCAAAGGTTGCAGGATAAGTAGACTACTCTTCTTTTGGTTAACATTTAACTTATTTAGCAAATATTTATTGCCAGGTTGTGCGCTAAGCCCTGGGGGAAGAAAATCTAGAATGTGACTTCAAGAGCTCACAGATTCTGATGGTGGCAGATTAAGTATTAGGACAGTCACAGAGCTGCAGTTTGACAAATACAATGAGAGAGGGAAACACGAGATGATACTGAAACTCAAGGAGGAACACCTACTCCCGAAGGTTGAGATCAAGAAAGGTTTTCTGGAAGAAGTAATGCCTAAGGTATCCTGAGTCTTAAGGATAAGTAAGGGTCAGCCAGATGAAGAAGGGATACTAGGTGAGAACAAACACTTTCGCAGAGGGAACCTCAGAATCATATGAAGCCTTGGGAAACCATGGCTTGCCCCAACAACCACAATAACTAACATTCTTTAAAAGCTCACTGTGCTCGCTATGTGCTAGGAACTGAGTTAAGCACATCTCATATATTATCTCATTTAATCTCCATGGCAACCTTGGGAGGTAGGTTCTATCACTAGCCTCATGTTACTTAATGGGTACTGTTATGTCACTTTCCTGAGGACACACAGAGAATAAGTGGTGGAGTCAGCATGGAAGCCCATTGGAAGCATATTACAAATGCTCTACAATTCAAATCCTCGATATCTAGTGATATTTCTTAATTTCTCTTTCTGGTTCCTAGTTTTCTTACTGTTACAATGGGTCTAATTAATAGTGGCCTTACCAAATGGAGTTTGTGAGGATTCAATGAGATAATTCATATAAAAGTGCCTGGAGCCAAATCCAGCTTTGTCTCTGTGCAGTAAAGATGAGCTATTACTATTATTATTAATTTTATTTTTGCAATGTTGACAGTGAAAACCTACTATTTAAACCTGGGGATGTTTTCCTTGAGGTAGAAACGGGACTTGACAGTTCCTAGAGATGATTGTGACTCTCTTTCATTAAGATTGGTGATGAGTTTACTCATTTATAATATATTTTGAATGTGTAAATTTGGTAATTTTTTTTGGTATTTGCTTATAACTTTTTAGATACAAATTTACAGGTGAAAATATAAAATTGATATTTGCTTTGAAGGATTAATGGTTTAAATTTTTGTTTTTTATCATAAATAATGCATGCATAATTTAAAAAATTCTAACAACATGAACGGGTATAACAAATGGTTATAACATGAAATACAAAAGCCTCCTCTTCACCTACACCCTCATATATAATGGACTTATAGCTGAATGTAATCATGACTCTTATTATTATTATTATTTTTTTAGAAATCTGATGTATATACATACATGTATATAAATATGTGTGAAAATGTGATCTTTGGAGTTTTTACATATGATAATACTGTATTCTACCTTATGTTTTTCACCTAAAATAATTTGGCTTGGATACTTTTTATATCAGTACGAATACATGAATTTATTCTTCTGAAAGTTATGCAGTATTCCATTTTATAGAGTCAGTCTGGTTTATTTAGTCCTTTCTTGATGAACATTTAAATTTCATCTAGTTTTTTACTATTACAAATAACATTATCACACTGTCCCTGTATAATATATGTTTATCTCCCTGTACAAGTGTTTCTATGGGAAAACATCCTAGAAGGGAGCTGGAGAGAATGTGCTTTTTAAATTTTAATTGTTATTGCCAAATTGCTTTTCAAAGAGGTAGCAGCGATTCACATTCTATTAGCAATATGTGAGAGTTCATGCCTTCCTTATCCTTGAGTATGAACAAAATTTTATTTCTACAAATATGTTAAGTGCAAATGTCTTTTGTTTAACTTACATGTCTTTGATTATTTAAAAAGCTGAAAAAAATCTTCTGTTTATTGTCTATCTGCCCTTTTTTTTTCTTTTTTTTCTTTTTTTTTTTTTTTTTTTTTTTTTTTTTTTTTTTTTTTTTTTTTTTTTTTTTTTTTTTTTTTTTTTTTTTTTTTTTTTTTTGCTGCAACTATATACCTTTGTTTGGCTTATTTTTCCACTGAATTATTTTTCTTTTCTTGCTGATTTTTAGATCTCTTTGTATGTTAAAGAAATGAACTCCCTTCCTGTTATATAAATTGAAAACATTTTTTTTTACCCTGTGATTAATTTCTTGACTTTGCATATGGTAGTTTCTGTCTTGCAGAACTTTCAATTTTCATATAAGTAAATTTTTCAATCATCCTATATGTCTCTTGATCTTTCTTAGTTTAAAATTAAAAAAAAATTATCAATGATTTTTCATGTTTTACATTTAAGTTATTATTCCACCTACAAATTATTTGGGCATAGAAAGTGAGATACTTTAACAAGATTTTCCCCCAATGGCTTGTTTGTTATAACAATTTTTCTGAAATTTTCATATTTTCCCATTGACATAAAATACTATTTTATTTATATTCAAAATTCTCAAAGGTATTTTGGTCTATTTTTGGGATATCCATTCTCCATTAACATCTTTGTTATTTCCTGTACTTCCTCTGTGTCTATCTGTATTAACTGTAATTTTTCTACCTATAAAATGTCTCAATGTTGGTAAAATTAGTTCTCCCTCATTATTCTGTGTTCAGTTGTACTGACTATTCTCACTCCTTTATAATTCCACATGAGCGTTATGTCATTTTGGCAGAGTCTCCAAAAAAATTCTACTGGTGTTTTGATTGGAATTATAGTTACTTCAGGGAAAGTAAGCTATATTGTTTCATTTATTCCTATCTTCTTTTATATTTCTGTATTAATCAGGAGAAGATTGACTCTGCAGCAAGAAAAATTAAATCTCTGTCTGTGGATTAACACAATTTGTTTCTCACTCATACAAATTCCAATGCAGGTCAGTCGCTCCCCAGGATAAGGGTCTTCCCTGCAGCAACTCCACTAATTTGATCTTATAGCTTTGCTCTCTCAACACGGGGCCTCCGTGAGCTGTGGCAGAGACATTAACTACTCAGCAATTATCCATATGCTCCCTTGAATTTCCAAAACCCTTGTAGTTAGTTGGAGCTGTAAGACAAATTCTGGCCAATGTGCTTTGAGATGAAGTGATGTGTCTCACTTCTGGATCAAAGCTTAGAAAAGCGATGTGAGTTTTCCTTGTGAGCTCTTCCCTTGTTGGCTGAGTTTATCAGCTGACATGACAGAGACAAAACTGACATCATTTCAATAACTGAGTCACCTAATAGAAGGCAGAGAATCACCTGACTGCTTTTTGAGTTGGTGTGCATATGAAATAATCTTTATTGCATTAAGGCCTCTGAGATTCTCGGGGTAAACTGTTACTGCAATGTAAAAACAAACAAACAAACAAACAAACAAACAAATAAACACTAATTCTGACCAATCTGAGAATTGGTACTGAAAGTGATAGCTGGGGGAAAAACAAAAAAACAAACAAAATAACAAAAAAACAAAACAAAAATAAAATAAAACTTAGAATATTGGCTTAGCAATTAGGCAGTAGCGATGAGAAAACTGATATCAGAGGATGGAAAGAAATCAAAACATTGGGTATAGTTGCTGCCATGATGCCCTTGAAGGCAGATCATTTACCCTTGAACTTGTAGTTCAGGGAAAATATGTTAGAAAACAGAATCTTAGTATTCTATGTGGTTGCTACTGGTTCTGTTATGGAAAGTACTGAGAGAGAGGGACAGAGAGAAGTGGAGAGTTTGGGAGCAAGAAAGCAAAGGAATAAAGCTCATGTAAGAAGCCTCTCAAAGAGAATACTGAATGTGGTTACTTGCTCATGGAAACATCTCGAAGCAGATAGATGGGGTCTACTACATTTTTGAGAGAGTTGTGAAACCGTGAGCCTGGTGGAAAAAGCTTGAGGCCCCAATCTCAGTTTCAGGCAGGAAGTGGGCTAGGAAATCTGTGTAACCCTATGGAGAGGTAACAGTCTCATACAAACTTCAAGTGTGACTGAGCAAGGTAATAGAGCAGGAAGGACTTCACAGAGGGGTGGTGCCAAGGAGCTCTGTGAATTTCCCAACTTCCTGGGAATGGGCCCTGAAGCTGTGTTTGTACTCACAGCTCTGTCACCTGTCAGAGTTGTCTGAGCCAGAGTAGGGCAGTTGTCTTTAATTTGACTGACTAGGTTCTATCAGATATTTGAGACTGGGACTGAGATACTCCTGTTAATCTGAGATGTTTTCTTATTCTGTAGTGACAAGAAATAAGACTATTGTGGGAGTGGCCATCTCTCACCCACCAAGAGTGCCTAGAATTCTGTAGAAAATAATGATCTTTTTTAGAGAAAAGAAAAAAAAATGCTTCTTGTGCAGAAGCAGAGATAAGAAACCGTATTTATAGTGAGAAGATGGACAGAGAGAGAGAAATACAATTCTGCCTGAGTCTCTGAGAGCTCTCTAGTTCCCCTTGGCTACTTCTACTTCTGGACCAGCTGCGTTTTTATGGTTTCCAGGAGACATCTCTATATCATCATAGTCCATTTCCTTTTCTTAAGTTTCATTTGGCTTCTATTTCTTAAAATCACAGGAACCTTAACTGAGGAAGTTCCCATACCTTATCATGGCAAAACATCTCCAGAAAGGGACCTCCCCTTCCTTCCTTCTGAATAGGTTGTGGTCACAGCCACGGCAATGAGATTTCTCAGCCTGGTCTATTTTCGAAGTCATTAAGCTAGAAAATTGGCTCATGCTCCCAGCCTCCTCTACACTGGCCAGTTTTAAGAATGGCTTCTTGAATAACAATATTAAAAAAAATCACATTAAAATAAAACATAATGATTCCAATTTTCTTTGGAGAAAATGCAACTCTATTTCCTCATCAATTTATTCTCCTGCTTTCAAGCAAGGTTCTTTCTTATCATCTCCTTTCTTGTCATACTTGCAACATCCTCTCTCTTTTCCTCACTCTTAGTTGATGAACTTACTTCTTAGTCCATAAAGAAAAAAGAAATAGCCAGAAGACAACTTTTTATCCCTCTAAGTGACCAACAGCTACACATTTCCTTCGGTCCCTTGAAGTGCCTCCAAGCGCTGTCCAACAGAGCTTTCTGCAGTGACGGGAATGTCTTGTGTCTGTTTCTGTTCAATGCAGGAGCTACTAGCCACACCTGAAATGCTGCTGGTGAATCTAAAGAACTGAATTCTATATTTTATTTAATTTTAATTAATTTAAATTTAAATAACCATATGTGGCTAGTGGCTACTATGTGAGACAACCTAGGTAGAGAAAACTTTTTTGAGGAGTTTTGCTCTAAAGGGAACAGAGAAATGGGATAGAGAGTCACAGATGGATGGGAATCAAATCAGCATTTTTAAAAGATGTATAAATGATATTTTAGCATGGCTGATGGGAATAATCCAGTAGAGACAGGGAAAAAAAAAGAAGCAGAATTAAAAAGAGTCCATTGTGGAAACCAATCCTAGATGTAAACAGACCATTGTATATGGCTGTACTTCTTAATATGACAGCTGCTAGCCACATGTGGCTATTTAAATGTACATTAATTGAACTTAATGTAATTTAAAATTTTCCTCTCAGTCACACTAGTCACATTTCAAATAGTGCATATTGGTTGTAATTTCTATCATCGAAGGAAGTTCTATTAGACAGTGACGCACTATATTTTCTGTCTTCATTCAATATTATTATTTTTAAGAAAAAATTTAAAGTTTTAAAAGTCAAACATATATGTGTATAGTTTGGAGAGCAAAAACCTCTACTATTGACTATTCATTCCTTTCTCCATTTCCTACTCCCCAAATAATCACATTCAAGTCTTTCACTTTTTAAAAAAATATTTGTCTATAATTCTAAATAATTTTCTTGTACTGCTGCTTCTTGATTGTTTTCCAAAGTTGGGCATTTAGCACTCCTCATACTCCTTCCTGGCCCCACTATCAAATAATTTTTATGATTATATCAGGATTCAGTATTTTCATTATTATGAAATGCCACTTGTTAAATTAATTGAACAAGGAAGCCATTAGACTGAGGTGGCTCTAATGCCATGATGACTTACGTAAGCAAACCTAAGCCTATAAATGCCTCAATGTTATGAAATCAAAATGCTAAGAACAACAAATTACAACAAACTAACTAGGTTTTGAACTACAGTCAATCAATAATTTTCTTACTTTGCTTCTGCCTTTTCTTTATACAAGTCTCTCCCCAGTTCCTGTTGGTGGAACACTCTTAACCACTTCCTGTTTGGTTCTCCCCATTTCAAATCTTTTTACCTTCCCTAGAGTTAATACTCTAAAAAAAATTGCTGGGTTGTGTGAGCATTTATCATTAGTTTGACGCCAATTTCTTCCCTAGAAATGTAAGTATTCTTTCCATATATTCAAACACATACATCGATTTCATCTTCTTGGAGTCATCTTGAGGCTTCTGACCTGTTCACCCTTTTCAGGTTACTCTCTGAGCCTGCTGTCAGTTGACATCCCAAGATTTCCCATCACTACCAACGTGGTGGTCCTGGGCTCCCTTTACCTCTTTCTTCACTTGGTTTTCCCTATTTTCCAGATATGTCGACCTCTTTCTTGATGTACTCCCTCATTTTAATAGTACTCCAGCAAAGTACTATTTCCTCACCACGGAAAGAGGAGTTCCATATCAGAAAATGTCTTTACCCTAGCTTCACTTCACAACTACCTTGACACCATTTTAGTATTTGGAATTCTAAGTCAGAAATAATTATCTTTCAAATTGTGAAAACATTGTTTCATTAACTTCTAGTTTCCAGTGTGTTATTAAAAAGTTGAAAGCTATTCTCTCTCTTGATCCTTCGTATATAACTTATTTTCCCATCTCTTCGTGCCCGATATGAAATTTCTTAATAAGATGGCTTATTATGGATCTATTTCCATTCACTATGCTGGGCTTTTGGTGTGCCCTTTTAATCTGGAAATTCATGTAGTTCAGCTTTGGGAAATTTTCTTGAATTGTTCCTTTGATTATTTCTTCTCTTATTTTGTTTTGTCACTTCCCTACTCAAAATCTGCCAGCAATTTTTAATCACTCTATAATATCTAAAACACTTACCATGGTGCTCAACGCTCTCTCTAATCTGTTCCCTGACCACATTTAAATCATCCCCTACCTTTTTTACCCTGGATCACCTCATATCACCTACACTACATTCTTGTAGTTTCTCTAACATGTTTCGATTTCAGTGTCTTTGCACGTGCTGTTTCCTCTGCCTTGAATGCTCATCTCACAGCTTTGCACAAAGCTGCTCCTCAGGTCATTCAAACATCACCTCCCCAGAGAAAGACTGTCTCTGGACACCTTAGTGGACAGAGTAACTTCTGTCATTCTCTATACCTTTACTCCGCTTTATTTATTTTTTCATGGCACATAATACCTGGCCTTATGCTCTGTATCTATTTGTTTATTCTCTATGGCTTTCATTAAAATGTAAGCTTCATGAGGGTAAAAACTCAGACTTATTTTTTTTTCACTACAGTGTCCCTAGCACCTTGAACATAGCACATAGGTGGTGTAAAAAATTATTTGTCAAAATACTAAAATGTGAATGAGTGAGTGAGTGGATAAATGTAGCAAATTGAAAGCTTAGCCAATTTTTGCATTAGCATTGGTGGGAAAAGTGAATTCTTTCGAGGCAAACCCTAGGAAATGATGCAAATGCTGGCATAAATCCATTTTCCATAGGCCAGAGAACTATCCTGAGCAATTGGAGGTAAGGTTCTGATTTGTCAGCTCCTTGGCTCTTGATGATGCCCTCTTAGAAGAACACAAAGCAACTTATTTTTTTCAAAATTAATCCTTTTGATTATAAGGTTACCTCATAAATTCTTTTTCATCATGAATCATTGGTACCTTGTCTCTTGTGCTGCTACTGTCTCTGCTGGTACCACTCTGACTAAGCTTGATAGATGGGGTCAGTTTCTCTGCTCTTCACTGGGGAGAGTTAGGTGTCATCATAATATCCTGCTTGTCCCTCCTAGGAAATCAGAGATGGTTTTCAACGTGGTCAAGACAAGAACTCAGCAGTCCTAAAATGTAATTCAGCTCCATTGTTACAATCTTCATAGTTTATAAAATCTCACAGATCTTAAAAGTGTATTTAATTATCAAATCTTCTTGGCTAAAATTATATAGACGTCTTTGTTGACTATATAATTTTAGTGATTAATTTGGAATCCATTCTAAAACCTGGACAAAATACATTTTCAAAGGTAACTTCCATGTATTTTGCAAATGTTAATTTTATTTTTATTACGTAAGTAATTTGTTTTTATTATAAAAATCTTAGAAAATATGTTTAAACAAACAGAAAAAAATTGAAAACACTCATAAATCTACTTAACCATTAACATTTACTTGTATAACTTCCAGATCCTTCTGAGAATATGTCTTGATGTTTGCATAACATTATTAAATAGATTAGCTTTATATTCTTATCTTGAGATATTCCTTTTGAACAATACATGGGTTATATGCAAAAATTAATGTTGTTGGATAGACACCTTTCATCAGCATATTTCTTGCCCATGAATATCAAACCCACTATTCACTATTGACTATTGCTTTAGCCGTTCTTTATGAAATAACAACAACAGCAACAAAAAGTGCCAAGCTGCTGATAAGTAGCATTAGTCTACATAAAATAATGGCCAAAATGAAAACCCCAAAGCAACACATATGGCTTGTAGAATATCTGTGATTAATAATGTTTATGTAATCTAAATAAAATTAATGGGTTTTAGGGCCAGTCCCAGGGATATTTAAGGTCAAAGAGAATTAAATGGAAACCAGGGTTCTCGGTATCTAAAAAGATTGCTAGTGCAGATTGCTTCTTATCCAGTTTCTTGATAATGTCCATAATTTGAAGTTCATTTCTTCTCCTTAAAATGGGCATTTGAAATAAATAAAAATGTGTACAAAATGAGGGGAAATTATAGTAACCTCATGATTATAACAAAAAAAAGTAAACATTACCTTTTTGAAAAAACACAGAATGACAACCAGAACAAATATTTTCTTTTTCTTTATTGTTTAAACAACTAATAAGCCATTTTGAACTTTTTTTTTTTTTTTGCTAAAGACATACTAAACCAAAAGGAAACATTCAAATATTGTCTAGATTGAATTTAAACTAAATTCACAGTACATTTATTTTGAATTTCTGCTCTGAGGATCAGTGAGACTGAAGCGATGTTTTCCATACAGGTAAGGATGAAGGGATTCTGGGTCCTACTCAGGATAACTGTTCATCTGTTTACAGTCTGAAACATTCAGAATGATCACTGAATATATGTTGTATCTGGTGCTACCAAGGTTTTAAGGATACAGGGTGAACAACTCAGACAGGCTTCTTATACTCATTGCATTCCTTGTCTAGGAGGGGATGAATATTAACCAAACAAATATTTAGTCCCATTTGTGATGAGAGTGTTAAAGGAGAACAAATTACTTGAAGAGTGAATAAAAGGAGAATGAATCCTTGTCTCCAGGCTTGAGGTAAAGCTTCCCTGAGGAAGTCACAGTTTAGTGCCACCCAAAGGGGTTTTAAAAAGTTTTCAAGTAGACTAAGAAATCTATTTACTTTTTATAAACCTAAATGGAGTAACTAACACTCATGAGCAGAGGCTATAGTCATGCCTGCTCATAGATTGGGCTCAATAAAAGGGATACATTTCTGGAAATCCAAGCTGCCAAACAAATAAATGGGTTGCCTGGCCAGATAATGACTTCCTTATCACTGAACGTATTCAAACGGAGCATAGATATCTATGATTATAAGATGTTTCAAAGGTATCATAGATTTGAGTGAGTATTCAATCAAATGAGCACAGATGTCCCTTCCCTAGTCTGATATTCTTATTTGTCTCTGAGTCAAAGGATAATTACACAATCCTCTGTTTTACTTTGGTTGTGAAGACCAAGACTTTGGATAACAGATGGGAAAACAGACTTTGAAACAAAAAACCTAGGAATTATTGTGCCTATTTTTATCAGGTGGCTTTGTATAATCCTGAGATTAAAAAAAAAAAAAGCACTCTTGAGAAATTTGCAGAATAAATTTCATCACAGTGAGTATTTGAATATTGTCACAGTAAAATATTTTCATAATCAGTATATTGTCAAACAACACATGATGAGTCACCTTTCAATGCATTAAATGATTTAGATCCTTTTAAAAAGTTTATTGGAGTTTAACAAGAACAATTTTTTTCTTACATTCTGTTGGTTTGATTCTGTGAAATGAGCAGCTGGTTGTATCCAGCTTTTTAAAGCTCCAGGTTTCAAAATAAAGATCATAGAGCAGCTATTTGTTTAAGGATTCGAACTCTGAAAAATTATATGTAGTATTAGACAAGGTCTTTTTAGGAAAACAGAAATGATTTAGGTATTTCCAAACATATAAATAAAAAAACTTATTACAAAAATTGGTTACAAGGATGTTGGAAAGGCTAGAGAAGCTAGGAAAAAGACTTAGGTTATTGAAAGATTAGTAATCACGGAAAACCAATTTGTCTCTGAACCAGTGCCACTGTGACTCAGGAGTCAGGAGCAGAAACTCTGGCGCTGGCCCTGCTGGGCCACTGCTGCAGCTGTAGTCACCTTTCTACCACTGTGCTGTTGACACTGCTGTTGTAGCTGCTGCCACTATTGCTGCTGCTGCTTTCATCCTAAACTGATACCCAAGGGAGGAAGAGAGTTACTTATCCCCTCTTCTTACCTTCTAAGTAAGAATATGATCCCCTTTGCCTGAATCCAATGGAAGCCAGAGGATGAGGGGGCCTAGAAAGTTCATTGGCAGGATCCCAGCCATTTACCATCTAGATAAAGTGCACAGAAGAGCAATTGAACTAAGAGCACATAAGCAAATGGTCCAAATAATTTAAGATTAGTAAATATTGTCTTAATTCGTAAAGAGGGGATAAAACTGATTTCCGTAAAGAGCAAAACAATTATACTGACACCAACTTCTAGCAAGAGTCTAGAATGGATGAACAAGTGATTGTTATGAGCCTTTATACCTGGAAGAGAGAAACCAGCTGAGGATTACTAATTTATTGAGTCTAATACCTCTGGAAACCTAATCATCACAAGGGCCAAATGTTAGAATTGGGTAAATAGCAAATACGGGATATCTTAGGCTATAAATCTCTGAGAAAATTCTCCCAAATCAGAGAGAGCAGATATTTTAAGTTAGCATATTGTTCCTTTCTCCATTAAAGTCCATGCATTTGTGACATTTCACAGATGGAGAAGACATTATAGATTCAGAAGAACCACAGAGATCTCCTTTATCACATCAGAGCAGCTGGGCTTCAGAATCATCTAGTACCTTGTCTGGGGCCGCAGACCTGGGACTGGAATTCAGATCTCTTGGCTTGTGGTCAGTGCTTTATTGTGCGCCACTCTCCACCAAAGACTGAATGTATTACACTCTGTGCATCGCCTTGATGACAGTGACTACTGTCTCTCCTGTCGGGATGGAAGATTTACAAATTATGCAAACGCTCATTCCCCTGGCCCTCCTTTCCCCTGTGACCAGTGGTTAGCATTGTTGAAGTACTGCAGGGATATGGAAAGGAGTTAAGAAATGTCCTTGACACCAGGGTTGTCTCTAGGCACCCTTGAGTCTGCTGGGTTTCCTCATCTCCATATCATCTTTCTAGTTTGAGCTGGAAACTGTGTTTTGAAAGTATTTACAGTAAAGGTGTAGCTTCTCAAATTTTTTAAGCTTACTTGAGTAAAGGTAAGCATCACTACTTTTTAGCATCTCATTCACCTCTAGGAAAATCTAATTAAATCAAAAAAATACTTATAAAGAAAAATGACTATGTCCACTGTCTTAGTCAATTTGAGCTGCTTTGAACTGCTATAACAAATTATTACAGATTTGGTGGCTTATGAACAACAGAAATTTATGTCTCACAGTTCTGGAGGCTGAAAATCCAAGATCAGGTGCCAGCATGGTTGGGTGAGGGCCCTCTTCCAAGTCACTAACTTCCCCCTGTGTCTCCACCTGGTAGAAGGAGCTCTAGGGCTCTGTGGGGTCTCTTTCATAAGAACATCAATCCACCCTCATGACCTAAACACCTCACAAAGGCCCCGCCTCCCCACGCTATCACATAGGACATTAAGATTTCAACATATGAATTAGGTGGTGGTCATGGGGGGTGGGCAGGACACCAACATTCAGGCCATAGCACCTACTTAACTACCATTCACTAAATTATCACTTATAAACCTGCTATGTGCCTGGCTCTGACTCTGCATTTTACATGCATTATTTAAAACCCTTACCACAATCGTAAGTATATATGATGTAAGGATTGCCTTTATTTTAAGGATAGGAAAGGAAGGTTCAGAGGGTTGTCACACACAGTAAGAGATGGAATCTCTGAGAGTTGAATCCAGTTCCTCTGATCCCAAAAGGCATGCTCTTCCCACTCTGACATATGCTTTGTTTACTCAACATTCACTCCCAAAATGTCAATTTTCATCTGGAACAGTCATAGAAATTATACCTTAAGTACTTAAAAAGACAATTGTTAAAGAAATGGAAATCCAATTTTAAAGACAGGCTAATGCCATGTTCTAATAAACTAGGCTTATATGTTCTTAACACCAGCTACTACTTCTGACATGACCAGGTGGCTCCCAGATAGAGCTCATTTAGTTATTAATGAGGTTTCTGGGACTTCATTAACCTTAATAAAATTAGGTCTGGGTCTTTAAATTAAGCAAGAATAATGCAAAATTCAGGACAATTTTTGGTTCAGTGTAGAATGTTGCTATGGCTGGTGGATATGTCACAGTAGAGACAGTAAGCATTTGAAAGGGCTAGTGAACATTTGCAATCTGAGGTTAATGGGAAACAGACTGTAAGGCTGAGTAATTGTTACTGTACTAGGTAAATATTTTATTGAAGACAAATGGTCTTTTAGGGTACATATTTTGAGAAAAGAGATTACTTTTTTTTTCTTGCTACATTTCTTTCCAAATTTTCCTGACTCAGAGGTCTGCCTCAGAGGTCACCTACTTTTCTGTAAAGGACGAAAGAGTAAAACTATTAAGCTTTGTAGGTCATATGGTCTCTGTCGTAACTATTCAATACTGCCATTGTAGCTGAAAACTGCTTTAGACAATAGGTAAAAAATTGACGGTGGCTGTGTTCCAATAAAACTTTATTTACCAAATGGGGGTCAGAGGAGAGGACTATAGTTTGCCTGTCCCTGGGGTACAGCATTAGAAGGCAACAGTTAATAAATGTTGTTTCTACTTATATGCCCAAGAGACTCTCAAACCAAAGAAGCCAAGTGACATTTATTAATTATTTATCTCACTTGTAAATATTGGAGCATTCCAAGCCAACACATAATATGACATTTCTTTAATGTGAATGTTACCATATGTATTTTAAATAATTTTGATGAACCTTTGCTGTTAAATTATCTGTTGTATTTCTTAGTGTCTTTGTATAACTAGAAAAGAATCTAGAGAGAGATGATAGAAAGGACCCAAGATGAGCCTCTAGGTGTCCAGAATCATATAACTGACAGCAGTGTTAGGTCAGTGTTTGATTAATAGCTGATGAGTAGCTTTCCAACTTTTATAGTCTGTCATCTCCAGGACTCTAGAATTGTGCATGTTAAATTCATTTGAGTAAGTTACTATAATTTTCTATGGCCAAAGTATAGGCTAACTCTTTTACAGTAATGATCACGATTAAGCATATTTTTATGACGGTTCTTATTTTTTCTTTGTGTGTGTGTTTAACCACTGAATGGAAGTATTATTTTTTAGATAGCTAATAGTAAAATATTCAGTGAGGTTTAGTGAAGCTAATAAATGAACTCAATTACAACTTTTTTCCCTAGATATTTTTTCAGAGTTATATTTCTTATAAAAAATTATTTTCTATATTTATGATGGAGAACTTCTATAATAATATGAAAAATCCAATATATCATTCTTTGTAATTTTAGCTAACAATCTAATTATGATGCCATAGCATGTTATATGTTGGCGTGATTTTGAAATCAGTCACTTTCTAATTTTTGAAATCAGTCACTTTCTAATTTTACTTAGTAATAACAGTAGCACTGTAGTAAATGCTTCTATGGTAGCAGTTAACATTGACTGAGCTATAACTCATACAAGATACCATGCTGACTAAGCACTACACATGCATTATCTCATTTTTCTTCAAAATAGCCTAATAATGAAGGTATAATTTTACAGATGAGAAATCTTAAGCCAAAAAAAGGTTATATAACTTACCCAAAGTTAAAAGACTCCAATCCAGGTCAGTCACTGCTTTTAACTACTATGCCAGTGATTCACAACGTGTGTTCCCTGGCAGAGCAACACCAGCATAACCTGAGAATGTTTTATGAATGCAATTTCCCAACACTCATCTCCTACCTGTTGAATCAGGAACCCTGGGGATGGGACCCAGTAATCTGTGTTTTAACAAGACCTCTCTGGTGATTCCAATTTCCACTGACATTTGAGAACCACTGCACTGTGCTAGACTGCATTTAAAAGAAATATTGAATAGACATTAGTTACTCAATTAAGTAAATGCAGTAACAGGACAGAACTACCTAGCACAGCATAGGGCTCACAGTAGACATTAGTTTATAATAGTTTACTTCTATTAATAGCAATCATTTATTTACGTTGTGAGGTTGGATAATTAGAAACAGTGCCTGAACTGCCCCCAGAGTTAGAAATTCTCTTTTCTAAATGAGGAAGCCCCAGTACAGTCTATTTAGAAAGGAAAGCAAAGGCAAATATGAATAAATCCTACTTACTGGTCATCCAAGTTCTGGAGAGATTGTTTTAAGCTAAAAACAAATTCCATATTTTTTATTAGTTAAAATGCCCATTGCTTTATCTGATTTCAGGGTAGCCAGAAATTCATGTATTTGACAATATTCCTTTGAGTGAAACTGAGAAGTAATACTGATGGTGGTAGTCTGCACAGTGAATGTGATGGTGACAGAGAGTGATTGGTCACCAAAGAGATTTGACAACTTTTTAAATACATTAACTGTTATTAATATTATAAGCTATAACTCATACACGATACCATGAGTTACAAACAATAAAATAATAGATCCTATAAATAATATTTGTAATGAGATATTTTAATGGATGCTGTCAAAGATAATTTTGTGGGATAATTTAGAGACTTTTTAATAAATTTATATTATTATAATGTCTCTTTCTCACCTCAGTCTCTAGACTTTTTTCTACCTCTGTTTTTGGAAACCTGTACATGTATGTGGCTCAAAATGCAGGTGTAATAGGAAGTTGCCACACAGAAAAGAAAGACTCACTGCCATGTCAAAGAAAGACTCATGTCAATACTTATTGACATTAAGAACAAACAAAAAAAACCCAGAAACTTTGGGGCTTTTTTTTGGTAAGTTGTGCTATGAATCAGTTCATAATAATTGTTCTTTCCAAAGAATTAAACAAGGTGAGATCTAAAATTTATCTGTGAGGATGTGCTCAATGTCATGATCCCCCGTAAAGAAATAAATGGCACCAGCACTTTATGTGAAAATAAGTCCAGAGCACAAGTTCTTGAAAATGCCCAATGTCCTCCCCTGGTAGCTTGGGATTTACGAGGAGCACGTGAAGATTTTTCTGTAGTAATAACCTTAGACCTGGGAAGGTAGGCTGCTGCCCTGTGCCCAGCTCTGGAGCATGGTGCTTTCCTTGATATTTCTTAAGCCCCCTAGGGTGCCTGATGGTGCCACCTAGGTGGGACACCCCAAACTTGGATGGATCCCTGTGAGCCTTGATTCCAATTTCCACCCCTCAAAACACCTTTTGACTCTTGATCCTGTATGTGGGGTCACCACTTGCTCAAGGAGCCCTGGGACTCATGCTCTTGGGGGTAGAGTTCTCACCTGTGACCTGGCCTGCTTCTAGGAGGAAAGACTTGTGAGATGATCATTTCTGCCAGCCGGTGCAATATATTTTTCATGATATAGTGTTCCCCAAAAGGTGCTGATACTCTGATTTGAGATGACTCATTTACAGTGGACACAGGAAATGTTCAGGATAGACCTTACCCAGCTTTGGACTTGACCTCATATGGCATTAGCTCTGACCTCTTCTGATCATGGCCTCACCTAGTCCACATCATGCAAGGGCAAAGGAAGTTGTAGGTGTCCTTTACCTTGTATACTTTCCACAGCTGGCACCCAGGTTTCACCTCACCTCTCTGTAGCTTCCTCGGGCAGTCCCCTGAAGTGACTAAGTCTATCTCCTCCAAGGGCTTTCTGACTATTGCTTTAGAGTGCTGACAAGTCCTTCAGATGGGGGTCCTCCTCTGTTTCTAATGGATATGGTGGTCTCGTGCTCTACTAAGGTGAGGGATGAACACTTGCAGAATATGATTGCTTTACTCACTCTGAGCACAGGCCCCTCGCTTATCCTCCTGACTAGTGGGGATGTATTGAAGGCAGGGGTACAATCATCAGGGAGAGAGTACATCCCAGGAATGCAATGATTTTAGTCTAAAGAGTTCTAGAGAAGACAGAGTTGGAAGACATGTCATTCTACTTTCATGCTATACGATTCTAAACCGTAAACTTGATATGACCCCAAAATGGATTATTGTTCACATTTTCTGGCATTCTCTAGGAGACACTTGCATTGGAGGTCATTAGCAATGAAGTGTTGTAATTATTTTTGAGAGAGTCATTGGAAACCACTACTCACAGGCCACATAGTGGATGATCTAGAATCATGCATAAATGATATAACCAGCATTCAATACATGCACTAAATAAATGCAATAAATGAGAAGATCTATATCACTTCAATAAAAACAAGTTCCAAAGAGATGTGACATTGTAATAACAGCATTTGCTATCCCTTTTGGAGGTAGAAAACATGAATGATCTAAGAATGATGCATTTGACAACAAAGAACATGGAGAGATGCCATGATTGAACAACAAAGACATATCAAAGTATCTCTTCCACCTCTTCCTTCCTTCCCCTTATTCTGAATCTTTATCCATAAATCTCTATATTTCCAAGGTTCCACACATTTTGAAAGCATTTTTTAATCAAATTGTTTAGTTAGGCAGGGCCTTGCAGAAAAGAAAAAAATTGCCAGGGGCCCCATATGGCCCACTTAGGGGCAGCTCTGCTTGGCTGTGAACGTTTCTTTCAGAAAAAAAAAACCCGAGTATTAATTTACTCATTACATAATACCATGTATTATGTCAAATGCCATAGGCCATCCTCATCAAAACCTGTATGATGCAACCACTGCCCTCAAGAGCCACAGTCTTGCTGGTTACAAAAGACAGACATGTGAAATCCATCAGGAAAAATAAAAGACCAGATATTATACGGTGCTTAAATAGATACATCTCAAAACATATGGCAGAAATGGTTAATGTTCAGGGTTTAGGAAGGGCTGACGAATCTAAGAAGGCTAGGTGGTACTTCATACAGGCCCCAGGGCATAAGCCTGCCAAGCATAGGCTCAGAAGTATAGGCGGTAGGCTGGGCAGGGGCAACAATAGAGTCTCTTGAAGAGGGAGCTCCACTTGAGAAGTCAGACTTTAGGATATTCTGAACCAGAGGGTACAGCTTCTCCTTTCTTGGAACTAGACTCTCTCCAAAGTGTTTTTACTGCCATGGGTGAGACTATTGAGCTATTGGAGAAACACTTCACTGCCCTGTGAACAGAAGATGCTGATTCTGGGGTAGAAGTCTCTCGTTAGAAACAATCAGGGTGATTTTTTCAACACCAATTTCTCATAAGTTTAACCCATACTCTTGCCTGTCCCTCTCTCTACCTTGTTCCTATTCTCCTGCTACCCTGTGGCCTCAGTATAGTTTCTGTACTTGTCTGGCTGCCATGTTCTCTAAGCATGTATATTGGTCTTCACCTTGCACTCCCAACCGAGCCTCAGCTCAGTGTTTACATGGCGGCATTATCTGCGGACTTGATGTCAGAAGATCTGTGGCTGAGGCTGGCTCTGCTGCTTACTAACTCTGTGACCTTGGGAAGGTCACTGCACACCTGAGAACTTCTCTTTCTTCATTTATAAATGGAGGTGTTGATACTTTGCTAATTACGCCATGGATATTTTGAAGGAGAAAATGAAGGACTTTAGCTTAAAAGAATAATATCGAATATTTAAATAGAGCTTACTTTGTGCCAGATAATTGTCTCAGTGCTTTAGATATATTAACTATTCTCACAATAACCTGTGAGAAAAGAAACTATTACTATTTTTATTTACACTTGGAAAGTTTGGGCAAAGAGAGATTAAATAATTTGTCAAAGATTAACACATTTATTAAGTGTGAGACCTAGGATTTAGACTCTGGCAGTCTGGTCCAGAATCTGTTCCCGTAACAACCACGTTATTTTGTTGCTCTAATAATGAAAAGATCTAACTCTTATGTAAGGCTCACTATGTGCCAGATACAGTTCCAAAGTTCCAATTAATTGATCTAATCCTCACAATAGCCCTTGGAAGTATCTATGAGGCAGGTACTGTTATTATCGGTAACAGAATGATGTGTAAAGACTTCCATGAATGGGAAGGTGGAATAGATGTACCTTTCTTTATCCCTCCTGCTAAGTACAACTGAAATCCCCATGCAGTGTAGGCGAAACAAACATAGGAAGGCTGCAAGGCAAAGAGAACAAGGCAGACTTACTAGAAACCTTGTAATCTAGGGAATAATATGGTGTGAGTTTCCTGGGTTTTCTTTTTATTTTTTGCCTTATGTATCTCAGACATCGAGCTTGAAGAAGCTGTCAACCTGAAAATGCCAATGCATGTAGACCAAAAAAAAAAAAAAAACAACAATAACAATAAAAGCTTACTCTTTCTAGCCAAAGGAGCAGCCTAACGAGACCGAAACCTTTGAAATAAGTGCTCTACTTCAGCTAAACACTACAGAAAGCAGTGACCCCACTACTGGGCAGGCTGAGCGGGGCCTAGACTCCCACCCACCCATGCGAGGTTTTCACAAGGAGGCCAAACTTCTTTGCCAGAAAAGATGGAACAGAGAGCCAGGACTGAGGCAATGAGGCCTCCTTCACGCAGTGTCAGAGGAGACTAGTTGGGGGTCTGGATTTCCATCCCCATTTGAAATGTCTGAATAAGGCACTGCGATGGTGTCAGAGGAGGCCTGATGGAAAGTCAGGACTTTCACCAGGGCCTGAGAGTAGTGAGGTCCCCCCACATCTCTACCATAAAGTCAATGGAGGCCACGTGAGCAGCAGTAGTGAGGCACCCTTTGCTGCCTGACCAGGAAAGTTTAGTAGAGGCCTAGCTGACGGTCCAGCTCCCACCAACACCCAGCAGGAAGGAGGAGCTCTTGCCTCAGATATCAATAAAGGCCAACCTGGAAACCTAGACTTCTACCCTCACCTGCCAGTGATGTGGGGGGTCTCCTCTTTTTCCCCTGCCAAAATAGTGTCAGAAGAAGCCAGAAAAAAATAAAATGAAGGTTTGCATAAGATCTAGAGTCTCATAATGTAATACCCCAAATGTCCAGGATTCGCAAAACAAAAATCTCTCGTTGTACCAAAGATAAGAAAGATCTCAAACTAAGTGAAAAGGGCAATCAATAGATACCAATACTAACATGACAAAGAGGTTGGAATTATTTGACAAGGATTTTAAAGCAGTCATCATAAAAATGCTTATGCGGCTTATTTCACTTAACATGATGCCCTCCAGAGAGTCCAGGAAGGCTTTTCTCAGGAAGGAGACGGAAAAGTAGAAAATTAGGTCTGCATGAGCTCGTTTTTTTTCTAATTTATTCCTCTAATATCTTGAAGAAATGTACTTACAGTGACAGCTTTCTGAAATACTGCATCTAAAGTGTTTCTTGAATGTAATGAGCAGAATTTCTCTGAATCCATTAACCAACTCTCTTAACAACTTCGAATTTATGTTATTATATAGGCAGTGGTTTAAAGATATTTCAAAGTTTCTCATATGCTTGTTTTATCCCTTTTCAACAACTCATTTCACACAATCTTTCTTTTTTATTTTCTAAAATCTCTTTTTCTAATTTTTTAAAGCCAAAAGCAGAATTTAACAACAATGTCGCACCCCTTAGATTTTCAGTCCTACAGTCATGTTGTTTATCCTTTGTTTTTGTTTTTGTTTTTCTCTGTTATCTCTACTCGTATTGATGAATTAATAAAAACTCTATCTTTTAAGACTCTTGGCTAGCATTAATAATCTGTTTTCTTTCTAGTTTTATATCTGTTTTCTCAAACTATAATTGTGCTCTGTCTTCTGTTTTCTACTTTATTTTCCCCATGAGATTTTGCTGATACCCTTTTTCTGTCACTGCATTGGAAATCTATTATTATTTATTATTATTTTTATTTCTTGCCCTTGAGAATAAAAAAAGATAAATAGATTTCAACACCACAGTGTGCTTTTTTCTTTTTTCTAAATTGCCTTAGGACTAGGTATTTCATGTCGAGTGCTTTATAAAACAGAAATCTCAAAATGAAAGTCATTTTTTTAAACTGAAAGGAAGGATACCAGAGTGATTATATAGGACCTTCTTTTCTATTCTCAAGTACTTAGAGAAATTCTTCTTCTGAACAGGAATAAAATTCAGATATAGCTAGGCTTAACATAAGGTCTCTACAGACTCTTATATCACAGAGTCGGCTGTGCTCTGAGACTCTTGTAATAGGTGATTTCAGCTGCCCATCATCATCAGTGCTGAAGCCTGTGGGCTGGTGCTGGTTGTAGCTTAAGTGCTCTTGTCTTTCATTTTTCTGATGAGGCAGCCTCCGCTGTGAGGTAGTCTTGGGTGACCACCATGTCTCAGGCTGTGAGGCCTCTGAGGTATTTAGTCATGAGATCTGCATTTATTCCCCCCAAAACTATTTGTTGATTCAGAAAGCAAATTCCACTCAAATCAGCCTAAATATAAAGAACTCATTTTAAGATCCGGAGGGCTTTGAATCCTAGAGGAGTGAGACCTCCTGTGATAGGCACTGAGAACTAGAAAGGTGAAATCTAAGATTCTATCTCTAGGTTTTCCTCTCTCCTTCTCTTTCTCTGTCTCCCTTTCTCTCTTTAGCTATTTGGCCCCTCATGTGCAAGTACATATTTGTTTTCTCTCTCCCCCAAGATACTGCCCCCATCTCATTCTCATTATCTTTCTGTATGGGCTTGTAGCTCAAAATGTACCCAACATTTCATTATTGCCTTCCTGTTTACTTAGCCTTCTTCTCCAGCTGACTTTGCCTCTAGGAGTTCTAATTTCAAAATCCTTGAGGAAGAAATTTGGTCCCGACATTCTCTTTTAGGGCCATGCCATAGATGTCTGGAAAGTCATGGGTGGGACTGTTCCTTGGATTTAATCCGTGACATTCTGGGACCTGGACTTCTAGCTCACCCAGGGCAGGGGCAGTGGGAAAAGAAGATTGTCTGAAAAAGAGATGGGCCAATTTTTAAAGGCTACTAGTATACTCTCTAAGGATTTATTTATTTGTTTATTTCATCTTGGTAATACTTTTCAAAAAAGCTTAAAATTTCCTGTGGAAGAGAAGTCACTTCTGCACAATTCATCCTAGGCTAGAAGAAAACCCTTTATTCCCCTTTGCTCTAGAGGCTGTGGAACCTGCTATGTAATTATGAGAATTATGATCTTTGGGGATTTGGAAAGAGCAATGGATTGATGGTTGGAAATGCAAAGATTACGCCTGGGTCCTGACATGATCCTAATTCATTCTGTGGCCTTGAGCAAATAAAATTATTTTCTGGACTTCCCCCTCCCCCTCATTTGTAAAATGAAGAAGCTGCTGTGAATCAGTGAATCCAATATTTTGGAGCATGAAAACTCTTCTTGATTTTACAAAGTTATGGATACCACATCATAATCATGTCAGTTTTTTGGCCCAGTGAAAGAAAAAAATCTTGTAACTATATATAGATTCTAAAATTTGCAATAACTCTGGAGTCCCTCTGAGTTCAAATACCAAGCCTTTGGGAGCAATTGGTCTAGCTTAATTTGAGGATCCTTCTGGCTCTGATATTCTGGGGTTCAAATCAGGGGAATCTGGGCTCTTTAGAAAACATTCACTTATTCAAAAGGAAAGCTGACATTAACTATTACCAGATCCAAGAGCAGAACTAGAAGTTTTCAAGAGAGATAAATTAAGGCAGATTTCAGGGTCCAAGAACTGAGCTGAGAGGGAAGATAGAAGGTGGGATCAATACTAACAGCAGTGGGAGGCTGTGGGACAACTTGGTGGGTTACAGAATGTGGCTCATACCAGGAAGAGGGTCAGATGCCATGATCACTAACAGAAGGAAGCAGACAAGTGAATTTCAACTCCTAGATAAGGTGGATCAACTCTTCTTACCTTAAATAACTGCATTATATAATAATATATTAAATTGATATAATATAATAATTAATAATATGTAATAAAACATGTCATATTCAATAATATTCACATATAAAAGCCAGCCTGATGCATGGTACATCATAGGCTAATTTTTCCCTTTCCTCCTTAATCACAATAATAGCTGAAGTGTTACTTAAAGCCTTCTTGTTAAACTTCTCTAAAGATTAGTACCAATTCAGTTAACATCAAGAAGTTACTGACAATGTCTTAGGGTAATTTCTATAATATGTATACAAGAGATATGCTCGCAGAAAAATACATTCTTGGAGCTGGTCCCAGCAATGTCTCTTTTATGTTTTTCAATATTTTGTATGCTTAGTACCAAAAAAGAGATTGATTCTCAGAGACATTCTGCCTCATGGCGCTCTTGCTAAAGTTTTAAGGATATCTGAACTTGACAGTTTATATTTCCTAGAGTTAAAGACAGATTTGGGTATTAGGCTAAGGATATAAGGTCAAATTTCTACCCAAATAGTCATCAAACTGCAATGAGAAGCAAAACAGGCAAATAGGAGAAATTCTCAAGAATTTTTTAAGGTTATTAATTGAATTGTCATATTCTAGTAAACATTCCCTTAGAAGAATAGAAGCTCTCTCTATACCTCCAGCAAATACAACTGTAGAAACTCTAAGAAAAACATAAAGCTTATAAGAAAGTGTTGATCCAAATATAAATCACAGAAAAATGTGGTAGTGTTTTGAACTGCTTGTGGAGTGTAAGGAAAATTGACCTTTCGCATTTTCCTCAAAGTTGTAGAAGTGTACTGATAGAGGGATTATACTTCCTTTTTTATGAATCAAATTGCATCACTTGATTCTTTAGTGAATGTTTATATATTCATGTATTCTAAATGATATGTATTGTTTTCAGTTTTCAGAATCAACCTATAGACAAAATATGTTTGAATCTAATTTTGAATTGATGCCATAGCTGATAGAAATTGAAAGTGGGGTAGGAGGAAGAACTAGGGGCAAATGTAGAGAAACTAATTTCCCCCTCTCACATAGATGAGGGTCATGACCCAGTCTATTATAAATGGACTGATAAAGAGAAGTTAAGGTCTTCTAATTCCAAGGATGATGACGGAAACTCACTTCTATACTTTCCTCTTGTAAATAACCACCCAAAGCAACAAAAAGAATAAGAAACACACTCCAACTTTGCTGACACTATATCAGAGACATTTGTGATAAACCATAGAAAGTTGGATAGCAGTGCTCGTGTTATTTTACTTTATAATGCCACTTTCCCATAACTTTTTAAAGTATATTGTCATAATTGTTCTATTTTATTACTAGTTATTGTCGTTAATCTCTTACTGTGCCTAATTTTCAAATTAAATCTTATCATAGCTATGTTTGTATAGAAAAAAAAAAACATAGTGTGTATGTTTCAAGTGAGATCTTGCAGAAGCACCAGAGAAGCTATTTTTTTTAAAATATATTCTTTCTTTAGCTGCTGACACACGAATTATCAAGAAGTAGAAAGTGACCTCTTCATTTTGTTTAACAGACCCCATATTCACTTTAGTTTGGTGCTCTTATCAGTCCTTCTGTTTCTTCAAATTAAAAATTGATAAATAGAACAATGAGAATACATTAGAGACATTTTTGCTGATTTTTTTCTTGACTGATTTTTTTAGTCTAAAATATATTTCCCTAAATCTGAATTATTAAACATTGCAAAAATAAGCTGGTTATTTTTTAATGACCATTAGAAACCAAACTGACCTTTCCCAGGAAGGTCAAAGAGTAGCCTGTTATTTGGATGACTAATTTAACTGGACAAAGGAAATTGCTTTCATCCTTTATACTTTGCCCTTCCTAATTGGATTGAATGTTAGCTTTCCATATGATGTTCCCTGACACACACTGTTGTCCCTAATTGCAACCAGATTAGATCAGTCTGCATTTGTTGCCATTGTACCCTGGACTGCATAAACTTCAGATACATATCTATTCTGTGGATTTTATTTCCATGTTAATTATAATTCAAGTTCCTGGAATTTCTGTTCTGAATGTGATGATCTTTCCGTCAGCATGATGGAAACAGCTGCATGCTGTTTACTTTATGAAAGATGGTGTTCCTTGCTCAGATGATCATTGGATATGTACTTTCTACATCAAAGATTGTGCCTCCATTCTTTCTTATAGAATTATCTGAATATGTTAATTTATTGAGTACTTTCAAACTCAATTTTACTACGTCACTGTGTTTTTTGGAAAGCACAATGGAAAACAAAAATTATTGGGAAATCATACTTAATAGTATGTACCACATTCTTTTTTCTTCTGTTATAACCTCTACTCTATCTTCAAGTGGATTTTTAAAAAGATTAACTACTTTTCTAATTACAAAAGTTATAAATGTCAAGTGTAGAAAATCCGAAAAATAGACAAGTCCACTACTGTTAATATGTTGATGCCATTCTTTCCATATACATAAAATAGATTTTTGTAAGATATTATTACTTTGAGTAAACATGTTATCAGTTCCAAATGCTTTTTTTTCACCAGCCATCTTTATAATAGAGCAGGTTATTCAATTCAATATCAAATATGAACTGAAGATTGATTATGTGCCATATACTTTCTTCTCTCTGAGATGAGTAAGAAGAAAAAATAATATGAGATACATCAGTGCTTTGAGAAAGTTTCTAAACTACAGAAAAAAATCATAGTAAAATATAATCATAAGTTAGACTGTGATAATAATATTAACCATTTATGAAACACTAACTATGTACAAGGTACTTTTTATTCTTTATAACTAGTCTGTGATATGGAGGTTATTACTCTCCCACTTCACAGATGAGGAAACTGAGGCTGAAAGAAGCTAAGTATTCTGCCCCAAATTACACAGCTAATCAGTAGTAGAAATGAGATTTGAATCCACCAATATGGTTTCAGGCAGGTTCTTAATCATTGTACCCCAGTACAGGAGAACACTTCAATTATAACATGTCTTCCATTTATAAGGATATATAAAACTTCTTCAGAGTTTTCTTGATGTGAAATATAGATCCAAGTACTCTACAAGGTCTGTCCAAGCTATAACATTCTAGTCAATTTAAGAGAAGGGGACAGCAGTAGAACATTCATTTCTGAGCTAGTAGGTCTGAAAGAGCTCCTAGGATTATGGCCATGGAAAGGATACAAAAATCAAATAGTCTGGTATTTTTACAACACTCATGATCTGGGATAATTTTCTTTGAGATTAGAGAGAGTGCAGCCCTGTGGTATCTGAAGACTTGATATAATCCAAAGGTAGCAGATGCTTTTGAATCTATATCAGTTAAGGGATAAGTCTGGCTGAATATAACAGAAAGCCCAGATAACAGTGGCTTTTAAAATATGTCTCTGATTCTCTTTCACTTGTCCAAGGTCACAGAACATAGCTCTCTCAGGTCTTAATCCAAATTCTTCTCTCTTGCCAAAATGAAATTCTGACCTTTTGCTTTCAACCGGAGTTTCGTGGGATTTATTTTTATTTATTTGTTTATTTGTTTATAATATCTGGGATTATGGTCAAAACGGCAGCTTTCTCCAAGGACAAAGGCCCTTTGTTTGTTCTAAACTCTGTCTTCCTGCAAAGTTTTCTATATTTCTTTGTATCTGAAGGATTTATCCACACCCTTAAACTGTCACTCCGATTCAGCCTCTGGGTTTCTTCTTTAACCCTGTTCTTACCCATTAAAAAAGTTCCAGAAAGTCAATTTCACCTCCACTCCCTGAGAGGTGTGGAATTCTTGCCACTAAGTACAAAGTTCTCAAAGCAGCATAGCTAGTCTGCTTTCTTATCGTTGGTCT
This sequence comes from Macroglossus sobrinus, assembly GCA_004027375.1. Lineage (NCBI taxonomy): Eukaryota > Metazoa > Chordata > Mammalia > Chiroptera > Pteropodidae > Macroglossus > Macroglossus sobrinus. The sequence continues at coordinate 160,942 of PVKZ01003056.1, forward strand.
GTGCCTGAGAGCACTCCGCCCCATTCTTGGTGCACGGTGCTAAAAGAGAGAGGGAGTAGTGAGAACCACTGGTGTCCCTGGGGTTTCCAGGGATGGTCTCTCTGATGAGGTAATATTTGAGCAGACACCTGAAGGAAGGTAGTGAATGACCTGTGTCGCTATCTGGAGAGGAGGATTGCAGGAGCTGAGGCCTGAACATGGCTGATGTGTGCAAGCAGTAGCAAAAAGAATGAGGGGCGTATAAGAGCTGAGATTAGAGGAGCAACAAGTCAGGGGGTGGAGGAAGGAACACAGGAATGTCTGAGGCACCTAACACCTGTTTCCATCAGTCTTTCACACATGTGAGCTCCAGCCTGTTGAAATTACACGGGATTTCCAGTTGGAAAACCGCATTTGAATAAAATATTTCCCCCTTAATAGAACCCAGTTTTCTAGAGTAGAAAATGAGAGTAATAAAATCTATTTCACAGGGCAATTGTGCTTACTAAACTAAATAAGATAATATTTATGAAAGTGCTTTGTAATGTGTACAGCATCATAATAAGGACCGCAGGGAAGTGGAGACATTGTAAGCTGAGTGCTCTGATTCCTGTCTTCCTCTTCCCTAACTGCTCCATCCCACTGATTTTCATTGCCTTTTGCACAGTCTCCCCTACAGCAGGAGGCCTTGGTGAACACAGTCAGGAAGGCAGGCTTCTCATCAGCATGACAGGAGGTGCATAACCACCCACGGTGATAACGTTTAACCAAGCTAAACAGTATAAGATAACCTTCATTTGCAAATCTGATGAGCAAAATTACACGGTTCAGTTCTAATAGAGGGGGAAATGAAGCTCAAGATCATTATTTCCACATCTAAGATTAGCAGCTGGAAAAATACGGTATATCTGTAAAGTGACAGTGTCAGAGATACCCTAGTTTTGCATGACACCAGCATCCACACAAAAGAGGAATCACTTTAGAGGGTAGAAGTGGAGACATGGTTTTCTGAGAGGTCGTGCCAGATGGACATATCTCAGTGTTTGCCACATTTTTCTTTGTTGTTGAAACTGCATATAAAGGTTGTTGGAAAATATCTGCCAACCCAAAGGAAAACATGAGCTGTCTTTCCATTCTTTTTCTCTTATAGGTCAGAAGAAAGTGTTCTTTGCCTGGAGAAATACTCCCTTACATAAATCAAGTAGGAGAGATAGGTGGGGATGGAAGGAATAAATGTAGCAGTAGGAAGTTGTCTCAGGAGACACTGAACAACATCTCTCCTACACATTTCTATGGGCTATTTATTTCTGTATCATAGTCAGTAATGTAATGGGGTCTTGGCTTCCAGCAGACTTGGGTTTGAAACATTGTGTGCCATTGACCTGTTGTGAGACCTGGGCAAAGTACTTAACATTTCTAAGTTACTGTTTTCTCCTTCAGTAGAAAGAGATAACAAGAGAGCCTAATGGATAAGACTATGGTAAGGATTAAATGAAATGTCTGTGAAGCACAGCACATTGCTGGGAATATGGTTTTATTCAATAAATGCTAGCCATTTGCATTATTATTGGGGGAAAATTACTAAAAAAGGTTTACCAGAGGGAAAAAGCATAGAATGAGATAAAACAGTCAACTTTAAGAATCATGCTTAGTTTCCTAGAATTTATCTAACATATCTCCTGCAATACTTAGTGTATGGGAACTATTTAAAAAGAAAAAAATTAGCTTTTTCAACATAGAGCATTTTAAAATACGCTTGGTTTAAAATGTCTTATTATATTAAGATTTAGGATAATGTGAATTACTTTTACAAAAAATACACATCGTAAACTTTAAATGATAGTATTAATATTTTGAAAGCAAACATTTTTTATATTACCAATAGAAATAATTATTATCAGTACAGTAGAATCTTATTTATCTGGAACCATGAGTAAATTAAGAGTTCATACCACATAATTAAAATTTCCAAATTACTAAAATAAAATCCTTATACATCAATACTTTAAAAATATATTTTAAAATGTATTTTATTATTATATATATTATTTATTATGATGTATATGTACACACACTTATATATAATATATGTATGCATTTTAGATGATCATATTGGATAATTTTTCTTAGTATTTTCTTATTGACTTTGCTTCATTGATCTGAACATTAATGACTAAACAATGCTGAAATAAAAATTGCCCTCAGGAGCCACTAAAGCTCAAAAACTAAAAACTTACCAATCCAAATGGCCTTGTACTAAAGAATTTTTTAAAAACTACAATTAGAATTTCTTTTAATATTTTACAGGAGGAATAACTTTTCCTTGACCCTCTCAGGTTTCTGGTTTAGCCTGAAAATTGAACTAATAAAGACGGATTAACAGGAGAAAAACATACAAATTTGTTTAATATGAGTTTTACATGACACGGGAACCTTCACAAGGAAATGAAGACCTGAAGAAAAGGTTGGCTTGAGCGTTTTTCTACTATGTTTAATTAAGGGTAGAAAGTCATGGAAAAAATGTGATAGGACAAAAAGGTAAGAGGTA
>PVKZ01003057.1:0-163258 GCA_004027375.1 Macroglossus sobrinus
CTGGAAACCTAACAGTTGCCCATGGGAACCTAACATTTTAACAGTACACTTTCTGCTTCTGTATCCCCGCTTGCACAACCCACCTTTAGGTTGACAGGTAGAGAATAGAAGAAATATTAAACCTTTGTGATTTAGACAGAATGAAGAATGAGATTTTGGGCTTAAAACCCTTGTATCTTTATGTTTCGGGGCTGCTCCTTTGGAAGGACAGCCACCGGCTAATAAACTACCTCTAATATCAGAGCACTCAGGTTGACTCTGGTTATTCCGGTCACAACACTATGTGGTCAATATTAGGATAAAGGATCACATTATTTATAAATAAAGCCTGAAAAATTTCTAAATTGGAATTTTTTTAGTATGAATGAAAAAAACTTAAATGTAGAGAAAATTTAGTATCTAGCACATAGCTGTGTTTATTAAATGTTAAGCTAAGAACTAAGTAGACATTAGATATTTCGCTAAGCCCCTTATCTCAAACTTAACAAAAATGAAAAATATTAAGGCAATGTCTCACATTATATGCCAAAGATATTCTTAAATTCTTCTTCATGTGATATTTATTTGGTACCTTAAATGAGGATGATCTGTGAAAACAACCAGACTATTTTTAAGAGAGATGCACTTCTCCTGGGTCAAGAGTTTGTGTCAGTGTAATTATTAAATTATAAATATCAGAGATACTGGCTTTAAACATAAACTGACTAGAGTAATTCCTCAAAGTTTGGAAATGAGATAATGTTCATGGTTCTAAGTTTTATCATGGTTTTAGCAAGCCATGTTTGAATTTTGTAAAAGTTTGAGTCAAAACAAAACTGGAAGTTATAATGACTAAAGATAACAGTCACATACTTCTAATATCAGGGTGTGACATTGTTAACCTATAAATTGCATACCTGTTGAATATAATCATAGTGTGCTGGTCTCAGTTTATCAATAATCAATGTTGTGGCTGAACCACACCTTGTAGTTCTTATTGTGATTGCAAAACACCCTTCAGCAATAACCATAAGAAAACTAAAAAAAAAAAGAAGTTTATAATTTACAGGACCCGGAAATTACATGACACACCTGGGACTCACCTCGTGGATTCTCAGGTGGAGAGAGAGAGAAAGAGCAAGTATCTGGGTTTTGCTTTCATTGGCATCAAGGGTGGGTGCGTAGGGTTTCGTGGTCTCTCTCTTATTGGTGAATTGAAAACAGAAGAACAAGAATTTAATGCAAGTTATGAGGAAAACAGTTGGAGTACCTAATTGGTGAGTTATTCAAATCAATCAAGATATCTGAAACAAAGAAATCTCTGTGAGGGAAGGCAGCCTGGCTCATTAACTATTTGCGTGCTTGGCAATGAGTCTATCTACCCTGAGACAGTCAGATAGTCATCATTGAGGTTAATACCTCTTTGAAGTAGATGCCTAGGCAATCAAAGCTTAAAACAGGCAATTCCATTACAAAACAAACAAACAAATAAAAACACTGCTTTTTAAGACATAATATAAGAATTAAATAAAATAAATATAGTATGTTTTCTTTCACTGGAAAATTTTAAAGGCTCAGTGATTTCAATATACTCTTAATCATCAAAAAAGTTTCAAAAGATCTTTACAAATTACATGTATCTAAACTAATATAATAAATCTTTACAGAGAATTAAATGTGATAAAACTATAGTTCTTATTCTAGAAATAGGAACAAAATTTCAAAATTATTAATATATAATCTCTTTTTAAATGTAATTTGTATGTAAATATTTACTCAATTACACCTTGTTTATTCAACAAATATTTATTTTATAGCTAAAGTGTGAGGCCCATAACTGTCAGAAGGTAGGGTGTAATATGTCTATAGACATTTAAATGCATTATTTCATTTATTCAACAAATACTCATTTAAAATCTATTATATGAGTGTATATGTATATATGGCATATGTGTCTTTCTGGTTCCCTACTCAAGAGGATACAATCACTTAAAAATTGCCTAATAATTAAAACATTGTTTCAGCGAGGCTAGACTATTCTATAATAGCAAAATTGCCCCAAGTCTCAGTGACTTAAAACTAAGTTTATTTCTTGTTATTATTCTATGTGTTCATTGTCGGCTGTGGATGCTATTCGATATTATTATTGGACTATACCCTAGGACTCAGGCTGACAAAGAAGCTACACTCTCAAATGTCCCTAATCACTTTGGCAGAAGAGAAATAAAGGAACAAAATAAATAATTTTCATTAGAAAATTTATCTATGTTAGAGTCACCAACTAAGTTATGTGTGGTTCATACAAAGATGAGAAAGTTGTAGGGAAAATAGTTCTTACAAGTTCTTCTGCAGAAATCAGAGGTCAAACTTCTTCCACACTTGATAAAGTATGGAATTTAGGGAGAATTTAGTGAATTAAAGTCTTAGTGGTTACCAATTTGATGTCTAAAAGCACTTTAAAAATGACCTATTTGGGGACAATGAAAATAAACAAAACAATTATTTAACAACATAAAGAATTCATGACTTAATCTCAAAATCTAATGTAACTTTAAAATAACCACACTGATTTCTTAAAATAGCCAAATTTCACATTGTGTTACGCCTTCTGAAACATTGATATCTGAATATTAAAGATGCTTGTGCTTCAGTTTAATTTTCATAATGGAATGAGTAAAACATAATATGTAAAAATTGATTGAATATTTTAGTATTAATGTTTAAGTTATCTCTACAAAGAATTTTGTTATATGTTCAAAGCAGTAAAGATTTCATTAAAGCAATCAATATTCACTCTTGGATGAACAGATTTCCTGAGACATAAGATGGGAAGTGTTTCAAATCTAGAGAATTCCTAAAAATCTTCTGTAGAAGCTTGAATTGCCACAGAACTAATTCTATAGCCTGAATAACCAGCCAAAATAATGTGCTTTTGTTCCTCTCTATATTCCAAGTGCTTTTGATAAGCCTAGCTGGAGGGGAGAATGAGGACGAACAGCTGGTTCTATGAAAATTGAATGCATTCATCTACTTGAACATTCACCCAGGCAAAAATTCAAATTCTATAACACATGACTAGGTACTATAACAAAATAACTTTAAAAAATAGTTAAGTGAATATCAAATATATAGTTTTGTATGCATGAACACTCTGGCCAAAAAGTAGTTCCTATAAAATGAATGACTATATATATAACTATATAACTATATATATATATATATATATATATATATATATATATATATATATAGTCATATATATGTTTATATATATACATACATACATATATATGTTCATATATATATGAATATATATATAAATAATATATATAGAGAGAATGCTTTGAGAAAAAAATGAGGCATTTTGAAATATCTCCCTCTGATTGCTATACCCAAAAGAGCAGAGACCAATAAATGAATAGAAATATAAGATCAATGAAGGTTAATTTTCTTCTTAATGAAATCTGTAATTTCTTCATAAATCTAATCTGTCAAATTCCTAAACTTTCTTTTATTCATATTAAGATAGTTTTTAAATAAATATTTGATAAAATTTATGTTCGTTCAAGTTGCAAATCATACATCTACTCAACAATGAAGAAAACCTAACATTCGAAATTGATGTCTTTATTTGTCTCAAATAAACACTTTATTTCACTCCTTCTCACATCATGCAATGGACAGTGTGTCAAAAATTTTAAGCAAATGCATAGCAGTGCACACCAAAAACATTTTTCAAAAAAATATTTACAAGGTTTGCTTTGGAAGCTACATTGTCATGGAAACAGAGTTCTGTTGAGTCGTTAACCAAGAGCATAAATTGAGCATTTTCATAATTCTGAAAAATGTATTTACAGGAGTGTGAGACCACATGCTAAAAATTGACATGAAATAATATAAGATCAAGTGGACTGGTGGTATGCTACTTAGTGTAGCAGGGCAAGATAATTATACTTCTAACAGGTTCAACAATTATTACATGAAGGTACTTGGGGTCTAATTTTGAATTTATTTGAATAAAGTTATTATCCTCTATTTCCATGTCTGTTGAAAATACTATAATACATTTGGGCATTATGATTTTTTTATTATTATTCCTTATGCTATACTTTACATCTCATGATTATTTTGTAGCTATCAATTAATACTTCTTAATCTGTTCCCCTTTTTCACATTCCCCAATCCCTCTTCTATATGATAATCCTCAAAATGTTTTCTGTATTATAAATTTATTTCTATTTTATTTATTTTGTTTTTTAGATTTCATATGTAAGTGAGATCATATGGAATTTGTCTTTCTCTATCTGACTTACTCCACTCATCACAATATTCTTTAGGTCCATCCATGTTCTTGCAGATGGCAAGATTTAATCATTTTATTTATTTATTTATTTATTTACTTACTTACTTACTTACTTATTCATTTTTTTTATGGCTGAGTAATATTCCATTGTATATATCTACCACCTCTTTTTTTTTATCTATTCATACGTTGATAGATACCTAGATTGCCTCCATATCTTGGCTATTGTAAATACCATAATGAACATATAGATACACATGTCCCTTCAAAGTAATATTTTGGATTCTTCAGATAAATACTCAAAAGTAGGATCACTGGGTCCTTCTTTGTCTTTTGTTGTAGTCTTTGTTTTAAAGTCTATTTTGTCTTGGATAAACATTGCTACTCTAGATTTTTTTTAATTTTGATTTTCATGATATATCTTTTTTATCCCTTTGCTTTCTGTATGTCTTTTGATCTGAAGTGAGTCTTTTATAGGCAGAATATGTAAGGGTCTTGTTTTCTCATTCATTTAGCCACCCTAGTTTTTTGATTAAAGCATTTAATTCTTTTTTATTTGAAGTACTTGTTAATTGATAGATATGTAGTTATTGAAATTTCATTATTCATATTTTTAATACATACTGTTTTATGCTTCTTAATGAAATCCCTCCAACATTTCCTGTAATACTGGCTTGGTGGAGATAAACTCCTTTTGCTTCTTCTTGTCTGAGAAGCTCTTTCTGTCCTTAGATTCTGAACGATAGCTTTGCTGAGTAGAGTAATCTTGGTTGTAGGCCCTGTCTCTTCATCACTTTGAATATTTCCTGTCAATCCCTCTGGCCTACAAAGTTTCTGTTGAGAAATCAGCTGACATTCTTATGTGAGCTCCCTTGTAGGTAACTAACTGCTTTTCCTCATTGCTTTAAGATTCTCTTTTTGTCTTTAACCTTTGGCATTTTAATTATGATGTGTCTTGATGTGAACCTGATTGGGTTCATCTCCTTTGGAACTCTGAGGTTCCTAAGTTTGTATGTCTATTTCTTTCACCAGGTTAGAGAAATTTTCTGTCGTTCTTTCTTAAAATAGATTTTCAAATACTTGCTCTCTCTTTTCTTCTTCTGGTACCCTTATGATGAGAATGTCGGTATGCTTGATGTCATTCCAGAGGCCCCTTAAACTACTCTCATTTTTTTGATGCTGTTCTAATTGGATGTCCTCCTCTACCTCATCCTCTAATTTGCTGCTTTGAACCTCTGCTTTATTTAATCTATTGATTTCTTCTAATGTATTCTTCATCTTAGATATTGTATTATTCATTACTGACTGGTTCTTTTTATGTTTTCCATCCTCATTTTTATGTTTTCTATCTCTGTGTTAAAGTTCTCACTGAGTTCATTTACTAAATACTCCTTCTAAGTTCATTGAGCATCCTTATTACTAGTGTTTTGAACTCTACATTTGGCCATTTTAACGTTAAAATGTGCAGAAGCATGAGAAAGAGAACGATTTGTTCATATCTGTAAATTATTTTAAATGTGAAACAGGTTAGAAATGTGCAAATCAAAACTCCAAAAGGCAAATGGTAAAATTCACATATTATTTTTGTTACTATCCTGCTTATATTTTGAGAGATGAAGGTGTCATTAGAAATGAAAAAGGTAGCAGAAGGTTAGCGAATAACAGCTACCCAATAGTTAAGTTACATTGAAAAAGTATGTCTCCTATATAAAAAGCCTCTCTTATAAGAAATGAATTTTACTGTAAGCATAAATAGTAGTGGAATGATATGTAACTGAATTTCAGAAATTAAAAGGCAGCTGAGATATAGGTAAATGACTCAAAGTTAAATATCATAATTTTTCCAAATAATTTAAAATTTATATATAAGCTTTAAAAGATTAAAAATATTATATATTGGAGCTTGTATTTATTTATGAGTTAATCTTTATTGTTTTGTTAAATTTTTTTAGAAACATAACCAGTATAAATTTTAATTTAACTTAGATTAAAAAGCACAACTTTTCAATTTAGAACAATTTTTGATATTAAATAAAAAATATAAACATGTTTTACAAATAAATAAGAATATTGTTATTTATGTTTTAACATTATATTCTTTGATATATATTTTTAAATATACTCTTCTATATATTTCATTTATTAATCATTTATATATAATATCAATTATAATACTATGTAGCTCCAATTACATTTGAATGTGCATTTTAGGCTTAGGTCAATTATGAAAATAATAATCAGACCCTAAAGTCATTCAAACCATTTGAATTTTAGAAAATATGGCATATATGTCTGTTTCTCAATACTTTTACATATTTACATATTATTTTCAGATTGGTATTTATAAAAATGACTATTCAGCAAAAAAACAAAAACAAAAAAAATTTTTATAGATCCAACAAATATGACAGAGTATAGCTTGAAGAAAAACACAAAAGCTGTGAAGTTAGGTCTTAATTCAAAACCTAGATTTTTAGAGGTATTTATATGACCTCTAAGGAAAGGTTTTTTTCCTATAAAAATAGTGTGGTAATAATAAGAGTATATGCTTATTTTTTGTTTACTAATGCCAGCCATTATTATAACAAATCACTTATATTAACTCATTTAATTCTTACAGCCATTCAAAGTAAGTATTATATAAATCCCTATTTTTTAGAGCAGGAGCTAAGCAAAAAGACTATGATTAGCCTAATTTTAGATTTGTGAAAAATACACGTACATACACACACATAACATAGGTATTCAAAATTGCTAAATCTCAAGAAGCATACAAGCCAATGTATTTAAATTAAATCAACAGTTATAGAACTTAGTATTATGAAAGAAAAGGAGGATAAAAAGAAAGGGAGAGTGGAAGGAAGAGAGTAATGGAGGAAAGAAGGACAGTTTAGAAAGTAATAAAATTTTTAAAATCTTCATATAACGTAGATTTTATGTAATCTAAACCACATAATATTGTTATCGATGGGCAATTTTATGTAGGAAGATTATTTCCCCTAAGATAATTTACATACTATTTTCCTTCAACTGTTCCATATATAACAGATTGCATGCTCTCAATTCACAATCCATTACTCTGTCACCATAAGATAATTTTATGTCCTTGCCCTTTGAATGTGACTTGCAATGACTCATTTACCTGCCCTATTGATAAGCCTGACAATAGAATTTTTTTAGCTGATGTAATATATGTGACCATGACAAATGTCATTCCCAAACAGAGATTTAAGTTCATTTGAATTAGTTGGCTACATTCCCTTCAATCTCCTTCTCTTTCTCTAGGAATACATCCAGAGATAGGTTTTTCCTTCACCCTGGTCATACAGAGAAAGAAAATGTGGAGCCAACCATAGTCTGGAGCAGAGTTGTAGCTGACCCACTAGCCACATGTGGCTTGAGTGAGAAATTCATGTCTACTGGTAAAAATCACCCATATTTGGAGTGTTGGTTGTTATGCAATATAGCCTAGCAAAATTTACTAATACACCATGGCAATATTCAACCATTTCTCCTTGCGTAAATATAAGTCTTTCCTCATGACACATTTCTATATTTGTATATTTTCTATAGCCACTTCTGTTTTTTTCTCACAAATAACACTTAAGATATATATATATATATATATATATATATATATATATATATATATATATGCTTTTTTTAAATTAAAGATTATAAAACCTTTATTTCACTTCATTAGGTTTGGGGTGAATTTTGTGTCTGAAATCTTAATAAAAATCTCAGGAATTTTTAATATTGGTGTCCTACAAACCCAAGTTTGAGAAAAATTGATTGTCATTCTAATTATTGTCATAACATTTGTTTCTGTGAACTTTCTATGCTTCATAAGAACAGAATAAAGTAGATCCTAAAAACGACATATTTTTTCTTAAGTAGGCATAACATTTTTTAATGCTTATTAATTTGATGTTTTATTAACCTTTTGTATTATAAAATTGCATTATATAGAAAAATAAAAACTACTTCAAAATAAATAATAACGTCAAAATCTTCAACTTCAGTTTTTTTTTAATTTTACTTTTTCTATGGAAGCTACTAATAACTTTTGTGTGAATCTTGTTCCCTCATACTTTCTATGCATGATCAATATCAGTCTCTCACTTTAAGTCTTACTCTACACTAACTTTATCATCTATCATCTATGTATGTATGAATGTATGTATCTATTATCTATCTATCTATCTATCTATCTATCTATCTATCTATCCAATCATCTATCATCTATCCATCACCTATATCTATCTATCTCTATCTATATCTATATCCATCTATCATCATCATCATCAATCATCTATTTCCCCATTTGAAACTTTTTGTTTAAATGGAAAAATACCCTGAATATAGTTCTATATCTTACTATGTGCATTTAACAACATATTGTGGACTTCTTTTCACATTAGTACATGTAGAAAATAGCTCATTAATAAATGCTAGCTTAGAGTAATTTTTCTTGGATATTTTGCAATTAATTCAACCACACATCTAATGAAACATATTTTGATGTGAAGGCAGCAGTGGATAGATGACAATCATTATGCAGGCAGAGGTAACAGTACATGCCTAAATTTTTTTCTTTTGATAACTTCAAGGAGATTACCTGGCCATTTAAATGAAATGAAAGCTGTGAGAGAAATGTTTACGTTTCACATAGAAGATACCAGATAAATAATTACTGAATGCAAGATACATAAAACACATTGTGTATTGTATTATCATATTAATATAGTAAAAGTGGGTATATAGCAAGAAAACATGTTTAATATTACCAAAATTGTAACTATAAGGCAACATAACCCCTCAACAAATCATTGTGCTGTCTACAAATCTTTTACCTTCTATATCTTTAAATTAACTGAATTTTATTTTTATTTTTATTTTTATTTATTATCCATTGATTAGGATTGGTATGCAGTGAATATTCTCATATGTATGTGGGTATGTAATTGTTCTCTCCACTTCAATCCACAATGTAAATAATGTGTGAAGGAGGACATAGATTTTCTGACTTTTGTTTAAAGAATGTAAGTGTAGAGTTTAATGACCCACATTTAAGTTGTTTCTACTCATAAGATAAGCAATTCAAATCATTTTAGTCATAATCACAGGTTAATATAACTCCTCTCTATAATCTGTCATATAATCAACTTTACCTAATGGAAATGGATCAGGTATTTACTTATTTACTACTTGTATTAGGTATGTCAGTGTGAGAAGGGTGCCTGAAGGCCAATATCTATTATTAACACTAATTGTACACACACACACACATACACACACACACACACACACACACACACAATACACTCAAAAACAATAATTACCATTGAATAAATGTAATTTTATGGTTATTTAAACCAAGTAGTAAATTTAGTACTTCCTTGGGTGGATTTGTGGTTTTCTGTTTTGGCATTAGGTATAAATGTAAATCAACTTAACCTAAACAGTTTGGTCAGCATGTTAAATAGATATTTTCAAACTGTTAGCATAATCTGATATACAATTCTATTTTTATATTTTCGCTATTTTCATGATACCCTTTGCTGACTTATGAAAAATCACTTAACATTTTCTATGCATAAATATCTATATCTATATCTATATATAGATATAGATATATATAAACAAAGTTATTATTGGTAATAAAATATCATTTCAAACCAAAATTTATTTAGATCATAAATGAACATGGTTCCTGAAATGAAAATCTAAATTTCTCTTATGATAAAAGACCTAATTGTATGTTTTCATTGGTAGAATTTTCAACTTTTTGTTACTTAGATTCCAAAAACACCCACAGATTTTAGACACACACACACACACACACACACACACACACACACACAATAAAATGAATGAGTTTAAAAATACAACCACAAACACATTAGCAATTATTATGGATGATAAAAAATGTAGTAATGTTAGAGTCCTTAAATAATATTAGAATAATTTTAGAAAGTTAGTTTCCTTGATCACTCTATAATATAGGTGGATGTGACTATATAGTAAAATAGATCTATCTTCTTAATGTACTTAGTCTAAATTTTAATTCTCTTATGAAATATATAATTTTATATGATGGGATCAAAGATTTTAATAGCTCATATAAAGTTATTTTATAAACAATAACAAATTTTAAAAACTACTAATGGTTTTAATATCTAACTCTCTAATGTTAAAACATTTTATCTCCAATCACATATAAAGTTAAATAAAACTGTAATTTGGCAAAGCTAGATGTTATATTTAAATGTATGCAACTGCTTTTAAATAATTTTACATGAAAAGATAATCAAAGATTATTGAAATGATGTGAGTTAATTAATATAGTAATCAAGTTGACATATTATTTTGGCCTAACCAAGAATGGTCCTTATATTTTACTTTATAATAGTCATCCCAGAGTCACTTTTATAATTTTTGTTATACTTGTCAGTCATAATTATTGTCATGATAATCAATAAAATGATAAGCCATATAGTTGGTTAAGAAATTAAAGTAAGAAAAATATTTTAAATGAGAACTTGGAGACATTAAAGAAGTTTTAAAAAATATACTAGTAAGATTAACTCTTATGGTCATGGTGTGTGTTTCTGAAAGAAAAGAGTGACATACAGAACAAGAGAATTGTTTGAAGGTATGAATGCTCATGGATATTCAAATTCAATTTGTTTTAGATTATGGTAAGCCTTGCATCTCAGCGATAAGTAAATAGTTTCAAATTTGCCTAATTCAAAGCCACTGATATTTAGAGATAAAATGAAACATAAAAGTGAATAACAAATGGTATTTAAAATGGCTACTTACTAAAGAACATAGATTCTTCTGATTATTTCTTTTGATTGAAAAGCAATGACAGTATGAAAGGAAGATTTGACCAAAATGTTGAAGATATAAACTCTCTTCCCAACTCTAACACTATCTGTTTTATGATTTGTATAAACAACTTTACCTTACTTATTTTAATTTATATATATATGTATATATATATAAAAAATTGATTATATATGTGTTATATATGTATATGTATTACCATATATGACATGTATGTATATAATTCCATATATAGACATCAAAAAGATTTTATGTCAACTACTGCTTATGCTATAAAAAATGTGAATGTTAGAACTGGCTGTAAAATTCAGATTTCAATGTAATAAATGTATATAACTTACATAATTAACATAAAAATATCATGGTGAACTATTTGTAAAATATTTATTAAATTAAAATAACATTTGATTTCAAAGTTAAGATTTAAACAAAATGAAAATTGAAAAAAAAGTTAAACCTAAACAAATAACACAAAATGATTTATACAGTCATAGATTTTGACAAATGGAGAATTTGTTTTTCCAAAAAGCTTAAGCTTTTCTGTTAATATAGGATTAAATTCAATAGAAATGTTCTTCCAGTAGCTTACTTTCTCTTTTCCAAAAGAAACATTACATGAAACAATCTGAGTTGTACTTTCTAATACTGCCATGACATTTTAATACTCAAAATTCTCTTGTGCATTAAACTTAGAGCTAACTGTGAATGTCTTTTCAGGAGTCATATTATCTGTTAGCCAATCACTTGTAGCTACATTAATTTGCAATCTCATTAACAGTGCACAAAGGTTCCTTTTTCTTTACATTCTTGCCAACACTTAATGCTTATTGATTTATTGATGATAGCTATTCAACAGATATGAGGTGATGTCTCATCATGGTTTTAATTTGTATTTCTCTAATGGTTAGCCACATTGATCTTTTCATATGTATACTGGTCTGTATACCCTTTTTGGAGAAATATTTATTTAAGTCTTCTGCCTATTTTAATTGGATTATTAATTTTTTGGTGTAGTTGTGTGTTCTTTATAATTTTTGGATATTAACTATTTATTGGATGTATCATTGGCAAATATCTTCTTCCATTCAGTAGGTTATCTTTTTATTTTGTTGATGGTTTTCTTTGCTATGCAAAACTTTTTAGATTGATGCAATTCCATTTAATTGTCCTGTCATTTCCCTTGCTCAAAGAGATATGCAGAAAAAGATATTAAGAGCAATGTCAGAGTTTACTGTCTATATTTTACCTAAGTTTTTGGTTGCGGATCTTACATTTAAGTCTTTAATAAATTTTGAGTTTATTCTTATATGTGGTATAAGAAGGTGTTCCAGTTTCATTTTTTCTTTTGCATATATCTGTCCAGTTTTCTCAACACCATTTGTTAAATAAACTGTCTTTACTCCATTATATATTCTTGCCTCCTTTGTCATAGATTAAATGACTATATAGGCATGGATTTATTTCTGGGCTCTCAGTTATGTTCCATTGATCTATGTGTCTGTTTTTATGCCAATAACATTATGTTTTGATTACCCTAGCCTTATATAGTACAGTTTTATAACAGGTAGCATTAAACCTCCAACTTTGTCTTTCTTTCTCAACATTGCCATGGCTATTTGGGATCTTTTATGGTTTCATATAAATTTTAGAATATTTGTTCTAGTTCTTTGAAAAATGCCATTGGAATTTTGATAGGGATAACACTGAATTTATAGATTGCTTTGGTCATTTTAATATGGCCATTTTAATGATGTGGATTCTTCCTACGCATGAGCGTGGTACATGGTTCTATTTAATTGTATCTTCTTCAAATTTTTTCAATGATTTATAATTTTCCAAGAACAGGTTTTGTACCTTCTTGGTTAATTTGATTTTTAGATATTTTATTGTTTTTGATGCAATTGTAAATAGAATTGTTTTTTTTAATTTCTCTTTCTGATAGTTCATCATTGGTGTCTAAAAATGCAACTGACTTCTGAATATTAATTTTGTAACCTGTTACTTTATTTAATTCATTGATTTACGGAATCCCCATTGATTTCCATAGCCAAATGTGTGGAAACTCACCTTCCTGGTACTGGTGCTCTGGACTGAGGAGTACGTATAGGGCTGGAACCCATTGCTTCTTAAGGGGTACTTCTACAGCTGAGAATACCTCCTAATTCTCAACCACCACATGTAAGTGTGGGATCACTCCCCCATTTTGCATTTCTGTTCCTCTTACCAGTCTCATGTTGCTTCTTTATATTCTTAGTTATAGGACTTCTGTACAGGTAGTCCTCAGATGGTTCTCCAATTTGATTATTTTATATTTTAGTTGTAATTTTAATGTGGTCATGAGAGAAGGTGACCACAGTTTTTACCTACTTTTTGCCCCATTGCTGGAACCTTTAGAAACACTCCTAAGTAATTCAGTTAGCAAATGGCAGAGCCGGGGCTAAATGTGGTTCTTTTTTTCCAGTCTCCTGCTGTAGAATAGTCATGAGTTTGGAGGAATTAAAATATAAGTGTAATAGGTAAAACAAAAAAGTAAATGGGGATAAATAATTTGTTCTATGTCAATTTTTTATCTGTAGTTACCTTAGTTTTTCTTTGACCTGTTAGGCAGGTACTCTAGTTGTACCTTTTCACAATATGTAATATATTTAAATATTGCTAGAAACTTTGTAAATCTGTGCCATTTTTTGGAATATAGTCTATAAATGCTTTTCAGATCATAATAATTTATATTTCTTTGTATATAATATAGAGACATGTTGTGACTTGTCCATTTAGATATATAGACTCAGGAGTCACACTTAATTTGAATATTAGTTCCACCTAGACTGCTACTGTGTCACTGTGGGCAATTCATTTCGTACCTTTGAACTTCATTTTTCTTATTTGTAAAATGATTGTTATAATGTTATTAATTTAATGTGATTATTACAAAGACTAAATGTGTAAATAACTAAAAGAACACAGTGTATAAAAAAATGCTTAGAGGGAAATGACTTTTAGCTATTTACAAAAATATATATATTCTTTGTACCTAAAAATGTTATTAAATATCTTTTGGTTTCCCAGTATTATAAACATATTTTTGGTGTCATAGTATGTGGATATTTCCTTTATTGTTGAATAGGTACAATTAACCTATTTTAAATCAGTGGCTTTATCTAGATCAGTTAGTCATTGTGTTCATGTGTGTTTATTTTAGGAGTCATCAGTAGACCTAATTAAAAAGAAGTTGACTGCTTATCCTGTATATATATATGTGTCCAGTTTCAGTTACTGAAAACCAAAGTAAAATAAAATAAATAAAATAAATAAAATAATATAAAAACTTTGCTATTTTACAGAAGAATCCTTTTCTAATAAAATTTAATATACCTTATCTTTCTTCACCAGTATTTTGGATTACATTGTAGAGACAAGTCTTGAAAAAAGAATTATATACCAAAACATGCATAGCTAGATCACTCTGCTGTTTAACATTTTTAATCATTTTTTATAGAATAGAGTTTTCATATTTCCTAAATTCCATTTAAAAGTACTTGACTCTTTTAATTAATCAGATATTATAAAATAAATTAGGATCATATGCAATCAATCTTATTAAAATCTGTCACTAACAATATAATTTGTCTGTATAAAATACAAAATTAAAGAGGATAATGCAGTAACTCTCCTAGAGACATCACATGGCATAGGCATATACAGATCTGCTCTCTTTAGCTTTTTCCTGTATACTTGTCTTATATATATTTCTTTCTCTTTTTTTTGCTAGTCATTCTCTTACTTTTCATCCAAACTATTTAATTTAATTTTTATTTATTCTGTATGTTTCTACCCACCTAATGGAAAAGTTCTGTTTGATGATGTGTTTGTGGCTCACAGGAAATGATGCTTAAGAAAAGATTACAGAGTTTAATTCATTTTGTTAATGCTTTATCATTTATTGGAAACAGCTGTTTTTCTATATGTGGTAATAAAACACATAAGGAGAGACCAGAAAGATCACCTATCATTACTTGTAAGTTTGATGCATCTAGGAAATATTTGAGGAGAAAGAAACAGTGATAAGCTATTCTTGGAGCTCTGGAAAATTTTATTAAAAAGAAGAGAGACATTTTACTTCTCAGATTCTGGGAGATAAGTCTTACTTAAGAAGCAATGGCCCTGCTAATTAGAAAAAGTATTCATAGCCAAAATCCAGGGCTTCCTCTCCCCTAAAAAATTTATTAACTATAGAAAGTACATAGATAGTCTTTAGGGTTCCCATGAGCAAAATAAGCAATACATTTATGTGTCAATTTTTTTCTCTAACACTTTCTCATGTGAATAAATAATTTTGTCAATGGACTGAGGTGTTTATGTATTTATTCTAAACAAAAATATGTGATATGAAATGCTATTTTAATTCTTAATTACTATATAAGCAAAACAAAATATTATGTAACTAAAAATTTTTTAGCTGAATTCAAATTTGTTTTTGTGTTCTTGCATAATATTATTTTACATATTTTTTTAAGCAGTGGAAACATTTTTACAAAACAAGTAGACAAATATGAAAGCTATAATTTTCTGTCCTTGAGTTAAAAAAATTTGTTTCCAATCTTATAAAGTAAATTATGTATAAAAATGTACTTAAGTAAAATTTTTCTGGAGATTTCCAAACATTTACTGAATAGTTTCCTAAGGATTTATGCATGGACCAAAAGATCAACAATACTAGTAAGTAGACTGTGTTCCTGTCTGCCTGCTCTGAAAACCAGAACTTTGAATGTAATTGTCCAGAGTCCCTCAGTCTAGCAGATATATTTATAAATGTCTACAATGGTATATACATATATAGATATATAGATAACTAAGTGTACATTATTTAATGTCTTCAGGCCACATCACACCATCACAGATAGGTCAAACCAGGATTATTATAACCTCAATCTGAATGTGTGTTTTTAATAACTTTATTGAGATATAATTCATATACCATACAAGTCACTTATTTAAACTGTGTAATTTAGTGGTTCTTAGAATATTTACAGATATGTACTGTTATTATCACAGTCGATTTCATAACATTTTCATAATCTTAAAAAAAAAGCCTGTATTCTTGACTATCATTCTCTTTTCCTTGAATACCCCCTATCCCAGCCCTAAGAAACCACCACTATAATATTTGTCTCTATAGATTTGTTTATTTTGGATATTTCATATAAATAAAATCATATACATTTTTTTATTTGTTTGTTTTCATGGTTCATTAATCTTATAGCATGTATTAGTATTTATTCATACTATTCTGTTGTATAAACATACCACATTTTGCTTATTTAGTCATCAACTGATAGAGTTTTCAATAGTTTTCAACTTTGGGCAATTACGTGTAATGCTGCTTGCACAAGTTTTGTGTGGACATATATTTTCATTTATTTTTGGTATATACGTAAGAGAGGAATGCTTCAAAGGCAACAATCAAGAAAGCAAAAAGACAGACAATAGAATGGGAGACAATATTTTTAAAGCATATAAGACACTTGTATCTAGAATACATAAATAATTCTTGCAACTCAATAACAGAGAAATAAATAACCAAATTTAAAAATGAGCAAATATATAAACAGAGATTTCTCCAAAAAAGAAAAAAAAAGATATGCAAAAAGCCACTAAGCACATGAAAAGATGTTTGATAACATTAGTCATCAGGAAAATGCAAATCAAAATTACAAGATACCACGTAACACCTGCTAGAATGCCTATAATTAAAAAGTCAAGTGATAACCAGTATTGGCAACTATGTGTTTACATCAATCAGAAGCCTCAAACACTGCTTGTGGGAATGTACATTGATGCAACCACTTTGGAAAACAGTCTGACAGTTTTCAAAGTTAAATATAGAGTTACCTTATAATAGTGTCTTTTAAAGTTGTTTTCAACTCCCTAAGAAACTAAACTCATGAATTATTTCCAAGGGATCTGGATCTTTGTGAGGCTTTATCTTCAGGATAATTATTGAAAACACAGCTGTAGTAAGTTACAAGAAATGTATTTCATCTTATTTAATGTGATTTTTTAGCAGCTAAATAAACTGAACCCTAAAGAGTTCACTAGCCACTTGAACTTCTCATTTCTGCCTAATTTCTACTGAAAAAAGCAATCAGACATAGGTGAATCAGGTAAATCGGAACTGAGGTTGGCTGAAGCTGCTTATAATAAAATATACTCCTAATTATGAACTGAAATCACACTTAAATTCCCCATTGATTTATAAAATTTTTCTGTCTAGTCTTATGTAGTCCATGGCAATCTACCATTGATTCCTTTACGATATAAATCTCTGTAAGTCAGTAACAACCTTCACCATTTATTAAAGTGCCATTGCAATAGAATCCTTTTTATTCCCTTTACAGCCTCTACTTTCTCTTATTCAAACTATATAGATCAATGTGAATGTTCCTCAAATGTCAGTTTGCCTACTAAATGTCCATACAGTCATATCAAAGCCTCTAAAAAGGCCTTTCAACAGCTGAGGAACTCTATCTCTCTTCATATTCTAATCATGCAAAGATAATATGAACCTCATATACCATCATCTAACTATTTAAAAATAATGTATATGCCATGTCTGCTTTCTTGCATTCAAATTTTTACTTAAATCCTTCAAAACAAGGCTTAACTGATTTTTTTAAAGTGTGCTTGATGTGACAAAACGATAGCAGTGTGTCAAAGAGGACCGCTCTGTTATTCAATGTGTGGAAGTCCATGACCATTATATCTACACTTAGGATTGTAATATTTATTAATATAAAGTGATCCTTGTTTCATGTATTACATTTTTGCCTTAAATCTTAATTCAGTGAATGTTAAGATTAAATATTGCTTTCTTTTTGTCATGCTAACTCTATTTTTCTTAGTTGTCAGTTTCATAGTAATTTTATGCACATTTTTTTCTCAGTACTTATAAACCTTTTTATTGGAATTTCAAAAAAGATAAAACTGCCACCTATCACTTGCCAAAGTCTGAACCTAGAAAATACCCTCATATATATTTCAGTATGAAGTGTTTTAATTCATGTTTTTTTTAACTCTCCACAAACCTGTAGCTTTTATATAAAAAGGTCAAATATACTATACATTTCTTTATAGAGCATATAATTCTATAACTTACCAAAGCAAGGAGACAACTCTTAAAATACTTGTCAGAAAATATAAATTCATGTTGCTTGCATTCCAGGACCTATCAAAACCTTAGAAAAGAGGTTATATTTAGAGAAGGTTGTGTAAAGGTAGTGAAGAGTCCTTCCATGTTCTCTTATTGTAAGGTATATTCTTTGATTTAAGTGCGTCCCTGAACACAAATATAGTTCCTCACAGAATCTCTTTATTGGAATGATATCTAATAGTGAGATCTAGATTTCTTTGGTTAATATAAAGAATTGAAGTAAGAAACAGGTTTTTACACTTGTTACAAAATTATTTTGAAAGTCATTTCCTGTAAGCAACACTAGAAAATGTTCCCAATGACAAGAAGAAAATTAACTTTCAACTAAATCTTATTAAAAAGTGGTTTCCTCAAGGTTTTATTTTTTTTAATCTGAAATGTCTTAACATTCAGTTTCTCTTTTTGTTATAACTTATCAGTAAGTTGGTAGCTATATTTTATATTTGGCTATCTAAATTTTATATTTGGCCATTGCGCTGGAGAAGGAATATGTGGACAGTGATTATTGAAATTTCCATAAACCAAGCTAAAGGAGAATTTTGAGGCATTTGCTGTTTGCTTCCTTCATCTGTGAACAAGTAAAGTTAAAATGTGTCAGGTGAAAAAAAAGAAATGAAATATGTCAGTTGGAGAGCATGACACAATAAAGCAATTATCTATTCCCATTAGAATATTTTAAAAAGAGAAATAAAATATAACATGATCTTGAATTTTTATCTTGAGCTGTGTAAGGAAAATATTTTCATACTTGCTACTTTGTAATAGCTCTGTTGGAAAATAGAAAACACTCTTTACTTATAAATCCAATTTAAAGGGGAAAATTGCAGTCGTGTGTCATCGGTGTCAATCATCTTGCCACAAAAGAGGAGACAGGCCACCTTAATAGAAAGGAACACTTGGCACATCATATCCAAAGAGTTCCTTGTGTGAATACCTTCTAAGAAATCATATATTTAATTTTTTCAGAGCTTTGAATTTGTTGGAAGTCAGATATCTTGTGATTAGAAAGCTAAGAAACAAATTTTGGTAAAATATTATTACTTAAATTTAATCTATGTATAATAAAATCTTTCTCAGAGGTTTGAAATTCTTCACTGACTAACTGAAAAAATACTCTTAATTAATTTGTTAATGTCAATTAATTTTAAAGCTTTCTTGTTTTTGAATATAGCTCATTGTTAAAATGCTGTTTAATAGTTTTTTTTTTACTTTTATGTTTATTTATTAGATTAACTTTAAAATGGGAGATACTTATAAAAATCTACTTGAAAATTCCAAGAATAAAATTTGTTTTTCTCCCTTAGACTGGAAGAGTCACTAAAAATATTTAAATTTAGAGTCACTAATATTTAAATATACTAAATATTATTTGTATCTGCTAATGGCAAACCATAGGACAAGGTCATGGAACTAAGATATGGTCAAATGAGAAATATTGCAGCATTAAAAAATTATGTAGATAGAGATAGAGATCACACACACACACACACACACACACACATATGAGTAAATTAAATTAAATAATATATATTTAATATATATTATATTAAATAAAAAGGACACTGTCCAAGAAATCATGTTTATTTATTTGATAGTTTTGACAGTGTTTTAGTCGTTCTTGTCTACAGCTTTAAACTGTGGTCATAAAGAACAAGTCTAATTAGCAATTAAGAGAAAGTATAATCTCTTATAATAAAAAAATTAACAAAACGGTATTTCATGTGTCAACTTTTAAAAGAGGATGGTCTAGAATAATAAAGAAAATCCTCATATTATATCAAAAGTGATATTTTGAAGAAAGATTTAAAGTTAAAAACATGAATTGGAGAAATTCAGGACACCATTAACCTAGCATCTTACTTTATGGGATCCAAGCAAGATGTATATTATGAACAGGAGGAAAGACCAGTGGCCTATTTCTGGTCAACATTTATTTATTTTTTAATCATTTCTGGGTTTTTCTTTTAAGGATTAATTGATTTATATCTAACCTACAAATCACTGCGGACTCCCTGTATGATTAAATATCAGAAAAATCAATAACAGGCTTTAAGGAAAATATGACCAAAGAGTGGTAAGTGAACCATTTTTGAAAAGCCAGAACAAAACAGAGGCTCATGGACATGGACAGTGTATTGTTAGTGGTTACCGGAGAGAAGGTGGGGTAGGTGGGTGGTAGGTAGGGGTAAGGAAGGTCAAATATTTGGTGGCAGAAGGAAACTTAACTTTGGGTGGTGAACAGACAATGGTATATACATATGACATCTTAAATTTACACTTGAAACCTATTTGATTTTATTAACCAATGTCACGCCAATAATTTTAATTTTTGAAAAAGCCAGAACATGATTTAAAAGTGAAGTTCAGACAATGTGGTGCTAGAAAATTGAAAGATAAAAGTGAAAATTTAATCAGTTGAGATATACTGAATTGGTGGCAATAGGATTATAGTGATGAAACTCTTGTGACTATGTTTGTAATTAGATTTGAAATCACAGAATTACTATATATTATGAAACTTATAAAAATATAGCAGCTGAAAGTACTCTGTTCATGAGAACAATCCTGGCAATGTTAAACATGAAGTAAAACAATAAAGAAAGTTACAAAAAAGAATTTTCTCCCATCTATCATCTAAATCTACTAATGTAAAATATTCCAATTCTCTATAGGATAAATTTCTCCCTGAAAATCAGATATATTAATTTCTTACCTGCTCCAAAAAATATTTTTTTCTTTCTCCAAATTGCTTATAATAGAGGTGTGGCTCCTCAGAAAAGATAGGGTACAACTTAAGGTGTTAATGTTTTGTTCAGTCTCTATGACACTTGCTCAGTTAGGAAAGAGTCAAAATGATGAGTAAGTACTTGTTAGATTTAGAATAAAACAGAGGTGCAAAACCAAAATAATACTATGGGTTAATTAATGAAGGTGTAAATGATTTGACTTCTAGTTCTGGAACAAGATAATTTGCCATCAAACAATCTACCCTAAAAGAACAGCTAAATGAAGTTTTTGAGATGGACAATAATTACAAAAGAAGAAACAAAACATCATAAACAATAAAATCATATTGTGAAATGTAAAAATCCAAGTAAATATATAATTGACTCATGATTTTTCTAAATTCTGTTTAAGACTGGAAGTACAAATGATTTGATTTGGTTCTCAAGTATGTAGAGAAAATATCTAAGACAATTATTTTAAAATATAAAAATATAAAAGGACCTATAGAAATAGAAGTTTTCTACACTTAATTCAAAATGGTGAACATTACTAGATTGTGATAATCTTAAATGTGTAATGTAATACCTAGTCCAACTGCTAAATCAAAATGAAATTGTGAAAAAGTACAGATAATGAACAATAAACAGAAAAAAAAGAAAAGAAATGCAGAACAAAGAAAACAAATAAATCTTAAAAATGAAATTCCAGACACATCCTCTAACATATCAATGACTGTTGAAAGTTACATACCAGTTTATTATATTCCTATTGTTTATTGGTTACTTTTAAAAGCGCAATATACATACTTGAGGAAAAATAAAAATATGTATACCTCTTAAGTATCTTAGAGCCCTTTAACTCTTTTTCTTTCTTTTGTTTCTCATGGTTAGAATTGTCCCACATTTTGATCAGCTTTTTCTTACATATTATCATTCGTTTCATACATGTTTTCCTTCTGATTTTTTATTCTATTTTATATTTGCTCAGGGATTGTTTTACATTTTCTTGGTGTAATTCCATTTAGTATAAATTGTTTTTGTTCCCTTTCATTCTTGAATTAGCATTCAATTTGCAGTAAAGTTTAATGTGAGAATTCTCTCAAACTTTTGATGATATTATTCTGTCTTCTACCTTTCACTGTTGCTGTTGATAATTTTTGTATTGATTTATTATTTCTGGGTAAACTATGTATATATTCTGGATGTTTTAAAATATCTTTAATTGTAACATTCTGTAGTGTTATTATTATGTGGTTTACAACAGATTTCAATTTATTTATACTGTTTCCAAAAAATGTCCGTTAAAGTCTACCATCATTTCTAGAAATATTATTTTTCCTCAAATATTGCATTTTTTCATGATTTCTTTATTGAATTATTCTGAGTTTCTGTCTTCATATCTGTTAGATCTTCTTCTATCTAGTCCCTAACCTTTTTTGGCACCAGGGACCAGTGCTACTATGAGAACTAATGCCTGATGATCTGAGGCAGAGCTGAGGTGGTGATGCTACCTCTAGCACCGGTGAGTGGCTGCAAATACAGATGAAGCTTTACTAGCTGGCTGCAGGGCTATTCACCTCCTGCTGTGCAGTCCCAGTCTTAACAGTATTCTGGTACCAGTCAGTGTTCTGGGAGTTGGGTATTCCTGCTTTATGTAATTTATCTTTTATATTTTTTATCCTTTTGACTTCATGTCCTAAATTCTGAAAAATGTCTTTAAATATTATTTCCATGTCATTAATTCTCTTTGTTGCTTGACTATTGTTTAAAATATTACTTTTTTTTTCAATAGCTTATATTTTTCATTAAAGTTCTATTTTCTTAAATATAGCTTTTCTTTTTCTAGATTTGATTCCACATTTTATATCCTTTCACAAATTATTCTTCTTAGTTTATATTTTTACCCAATATTTTCAGTACTACATTTTGAATTAGTTCTAATCTTAAATAAGGATATGAAATACTATAATATCAAATACTTCAAGTCCAATCTCATTATCTCACTGATTATAAATTAGTACCATGCCTTATATTTATTTTTTAGAAATTTTAAAAATTAAAATAAATTTAACATTTTAATGGCCATTTTGTCTCATTTAAAAATAAATATTCTATCTCTCCTCTCTCTCTCTCTCTATATATATATACATATATATACACACATATATATACATATATACATACGTATATACCTACATACATACATATATACCTATGTATATACATGTGTGTATATATATATACATATATATGTGTGTGTGTGTGTGTGTGTGTGTGTGTGTGTGTATATATATATATACATATAAAACAACACTTGATAATTTTTTTTCTAATAATGAGAGAAAATGAGTTCTCTTACCATAAACTATTGGTTGTTTAGTACTTTAACCATATATAGGATGTGTGTATGCATGTATGCTTTGGTCAGCTGTTTCCAGGGTGAGCTCTAGGTTTGGTTATTTACTAGGAGGACTCACAGAACTCTGCATATATTCATACTAATAGCTACGACATGTGATGAAAGTGAAATCAACAAAAGGCAAAGCACATGAGACAAAATTCAGAGGAAACCAGGTACAACCTTCTAAATGTCTTCTCACAGTGGAGTCCAACAAGATGTACTTAATTCTTTCAGTAACTAGTTGTAAAATACATATGAATTATCATCTACCAGGAAAACTAATTGGACATCCAATTAGTTTTATTTTCAAAATGCCCAGTAGGAAAATAGGTGGTTAGCATAAAGCTACAATTTTTTTATACAAACAGTTTAAGCAGAGTGGGCCATTCTCATCAGTTTTAAAAATATTGTGTTCTCCTAAGGCTCAAGTTTCTGGACATTTTTTTTTAAGGCCAACTTTGCCAGCAGATTTTTCTCAAGATATAAGTGTCAAGTCTCCTATGTTAACTATTTTGTGCTCTATGTGTGTGTATGCTATGTTCTTACTTTGAGTTCACTGAGAAAAAAAAAAAAAAGACAAATTTTAAGTACTTCCAGAAGCACATCTACAAAACCATTGTATATATACCCATGTGTTCTCCATTTTCTCCTATTACTCCAAATTTGTAATCCATGGTTCTCTCTAAGGCCAGTTTCTTTGCCTATGGACCATATTCCATCTACTCTCATTCTTCCCTCCCATTCCTCTTAGCACATTAAACCCACATGATTAAATTTTCTTTTTGTTAAAGGAGATTTCTCTGTTTAAAGATACACACTCAATTTCTTACAAAGGTAAGATTTGTATTATTTAAATAAGCGAGTTGAAATGGAAAAATAACTGATATTGTAAATGAGTTATCTGTAAATTCTGAAATATATATATACATGTATATATGTATATGTATTTGTGTGTGTGTGTGTGTGTGTATGTGTGTGTGTGTGTGTGCATTCTCCTTAAAACCAAACTGAGGTCAAATTATAGTTCTGCCATCAAATCATCATAGAACTTTGAAAAACATATTTAATTTATCTAAATTTCAAATTCTGTAAAATAAAAATAATTTTTTATGAAAATTATTTGGTTTGCCCATTTGTGAGTTTGTTGTGAGTGAGCAAGTTTCTCTATTCTCATAAAGCTTTGGAGTATTATGTTTTACTCCATATTTATGTCTGATCCTATGCACATTTTCCCATAAATAAAATAACTTTCATAGCTAAGGGATTGATTTAAACTACCACAGAAATATTAAAATATTTATGTGGGTTTTTGTACTAAGGTCTCTGTTACTTGCTATAGCATTATGCTCAGCCAAGCTTCAGCAATTTGGTTTGAAGGGCACATGTCAACTTTTTGATTAAATCTTGCTTTTATCTTGCTGACACTATCTGCTAGAGCTTTTTAACATTTTTTTTTGAACATCTAAGCAAACTATACCCCTACTATACTTTTATTCTGTGTATTGTGCTTTTAGTAAAGCACATTTTTGATAAAATGATCTTGTGAACATTAGGTATTAGACTACATTTTTCTCTATTCTTTGTCAGAATATTAAGCTCTGTTATTGCAATATGTTTTTTAAAAGCATCTTGAGTAAAATAGATTAATTTAAAATTAAGATTGAAAGCAGAGGTGCAGTAAAATATTTATTTAGAACTAGCATTTTTATTTTTACAAGAAGTCTACTGAAATTTAAATAAAATTGCATTTAATTTGTAGATCAATTTAGAGGGAATGGACATCTTTATTACACTGAATGTTCTAATTCTTACACATAATTTATTTATCTAGTTATGCTGGTTTTATTTCAGCATTTTTTGGAAATTTTCAGTGTAGAAGTCTTGAAAATATTTTTGTAAAATTATCTTTAAGTGTTTTGTGTTGTTGAACTTTTTTGTAAAGGGCTTTTTTTTTTAACTTCAATTTTCAAATATCAATTGCTAGCATATAGACAATTGACTTTTATATTTTGATTTT
The DNA here is from genome assembly GCA_004027375.1 of Macroglossus sobrinus. Lineage (NCBI taxonomy): Eukaryota > Metazoa > Chordata > Mammalia > Chiroptera > Pteropodidae > Macroglossus > Macroglossus sobrinus. The sequence continues at coordinate 25,489 of PVKZ01003057.1, forward strand.
ATAACCTGTTAACTTATTAAACCTACATATTAACTCTTTTTTATCTTGACATATATGTGATCTCTTTAAGTAAGACAGAAAAAAATCATATCTATGTAAAAGTAGATAACCTATTTAAATAAATAGTTTAAAAACTAATCCATAAATATAATTAAAATATATTGGTCAGATGAAAAATTATTTTAAATTTTTAATGAAAATGACCAAGAAAGAAATACAATTATTTCATTTCAGCTTGCTTGTACTCAAGATTATTGAGACAGACCAAAAATATAGATGATGATATTGTTTAATTACATTAGAAAAAAAAACATTTTTATGCACTATTGAAAGAAGAATATCTATTTTTATGTCACTCTTTTGGAAGGTATTGGCAACATATATTAAATTCAAATATTTAATGCTCTTTACACATTTGTGAATTTTATAAATATAATACCACTATTATATATATTTGTATAAGACAAAGATTAATAAGCTGTTTATATACATATTTGTAGTTTTCCTGTCCAAAATAGTTTATATTGTTTTTGTAATTTAAAAATATATATATCCAGAAAAATCTTAAAACCATTCATAGTAGTTTCTCAAATAGTAGATTTATGAGAGATGAGATTCCACACAATGGCAAGGAAGTTATCATTCTGTTTTACTAAGTGGTAAAAGCGTAGGAAAATTATTTCATATGTACAAACTGGAAATTTAGCCCTTTAAAATGAACAAATTTCTTTAAATTGTCATAAAAATTTTCATGCAAGTTTATTCTATCAGAAAATATTTTAAATCCCAAAGATATATTAAATTTTACTTGCTCTTTTTATTAGTATAAAAATACATTGTTAATTTTTTATGAAAAAAATGTGAAATGATTTTGAAGTTACATAATTATCTTCTATTGATTTATATTTTTTCTATCTTGCTTTGGTAAAGAAAAAATGATTCCTATATAAATAATTAAAATATGAACAGATTAGCTGGAAATGCCTCTTCTTTATGGGTACTCAGGCCATCTTTGTTATCTAATGAATAGATAATAACCAATTTATTTGAGATCTCAAGAGAACCCACAAGATGGATATCACAATTCTATAAAAACATTTTTAGCCTATGCATTGGTAGGAGCTAAAAGAGAAGTCACAAAACTTCTGGCTGGTGTATGTGGAATTTTTTGCCTGAAAGATTGACACTTCAGTTTAATTTCTTATGTTCCACACTCTTTTTAAGTATTGGTTCCTGTGTTATGTTTTTGGAATCAATAGTGGTACATATGAATCTATCTTTCAGGTGATCATTGTATTAGTCACTTAAATCGCAATGAGGTATGACTCTAAATCAGTGATCAAAATCTTTGTAGCTTTATAGAAAATAAATCATATAAATCCAGTTCTCAATGATTGAGTTTAAAGCCGTAGGAGTTCTTTCTAGTGACACTGAGTTTTTCTTGCAAATGGTATAGAGTAACTATATGCCTTAATTATCTGATATAAATGCTCTAAATTTTAAATTATTCCTATAAAATTATATGCACTTTCAGAGATAAAGATTCCCCACTTGTAAAACATTTAAAAGTATAGTCTATAAATGCAATTCTAAAGCAAGTTTTATACAAAAGAACAATAAGAATAAAAATGTAAATTGTTAAGTAACTACCTTGAAGTAAATAAGATACCTAAGTTGCATATATTCACTCAACAAATATTTGTGAAATACTTTTTCTAGCAGACAGTTCTAAGGAAATTTCTAAGAGCTAGAATTACATGAGTAAAACAACCAAAAATACCTACCTTCAAGAAGCTTTCACAGAAGTGAGAGTAAAACCAAGAAAAAATAAAGACACATATAATGTATTACATGTGTGTATAGTATATATGTATAGTTTTAACTAATGTTGATAAAAATTAAGCAAAAAGAAGGGAGAAGTATAGGGTTTACGTGGAGCTTTTGCAATTTTAAGTTGAATTAATCTAAGAGAGGTGGAGTGTGAGTAAAGATCCAGTAGAAATAAGAAAAAAAACATGTGACTACGTGGGAAAAGAGATTTTCAGAAAAAGGAAGAGCAAATACAAAACATCTGAGTAAGTAGCATGCCTGGTACATTCAATAAATAGTAAAACAGCTGTTTTTTTTTTTTTTTAACAGTATGGACAGAGAGAAATAATAAATATATTCAATTAACAATTTTCTTGGTAAAGTAAATTTTTTTTAAGTGAAATAAACTTTCTTTGAATCAACTCTGTCAGGCTCCACTGAGCCCTTTTCTCAAGTAGGACTCAATCCTGGGCTTTCTTGTCTGTCTTGGTCCTTGCAGAGTCCAGTGTTAATAAAAATCCTGCAAAGCCCGTTTAGAGAGCATCCTCTCATCCTTGATTTTTGGTCACCATCAATATCTGCTCAGATTCCTCATCTTCCACTATCCTCTAAGTGATATTTGATCACCTGGCCTGTCTTGAGCAAAAATTCTTTTTCTTTAGCAAGAATTCTTCCTTCCCTTGAAGTCTCTCTTCTTAATAATTTTCCATCCACTGATGCCCCAGCCTACCCTTTAACTGTAAATCCCCACTGTTCTTATATTTAGAGTTAAGCCCCATGTCACTACCCTGTTGTCATAGTCTGTCTTAAAACCTGTGCAAGTCTTGAAAAGAGTCTTTCTTAATGTTTTAATAAGTGTCAGAATTTTTTTCTCTGACAGAGTCATTATCAATGTTAACATATATATTGTCTTCAGAAAACTAAAGATAACCTATAATAATCCAAAAAAAATGCAAATTCATGGGAAAAATAAAAAATGTGATTAAAAAAATCTAATAAAACGACTAAGGTTGGGTTATTTAGGGCTCAGTAGCTATATCTTCCAGTATTTGTTATCCATGACATTAGAAATAATTCAAGTAAAAAAGCTGGAAAAGTAATAAATAGGTAACTGTGTAAAACTAGCATTTTAAAATATTTGTGACTGAATAAAATAAGTATGTACCCCATTTATAAAGAAAGATATTGGAGAGGTTATTGCTGAATGGTGAAGCGTTAGTGATTGCTACTATAAGGAAATTAACTGTTACAAAGAAAGTATTAAGATGGTTCACAGCAGTGGTCTGATTTTCAAAATGGACTCAAATCATGAATATTTTTCAAAAAGAGAGAATATAACAATAAACAAACAAATTTTACTTTATTGCTGAGCAAAGGAAAATCTTCCTGGCAGAATATAGAAAAATACTGAACCTAAAGGGGTGTTAAAAAGTCAAGTAAACAGAGAAATGCATGCCTGGGTTGCATTACTAAGCAAGAAACAAGCATTTTGCAAAAATATTAACAAGGAGCAAAACCTTTCATAGAAATTAATTGACATAAACTGTAGGCATACTTAGATGTGTAGTATAAAAATTCTAGGCAGTAAGAATGCTAAAACATACAACTATACTTTCAACACAGAACAAAATAAAATGAGAATGTTGTAGAAAACACAGGAGTCCAGATTACACCACAATAGAGATTACTTAGTAGCTTGGCTCCTTGGATAACAGAGGAATTCATTTGAGAAACTGGAATTTTGTAGTGGAATCCCAGTGGATAGCCATTATAGCTGATGCAGACAGCATTCCCACAGAGTATAAAGCAGTAGACACTACTAAACAGTCCTCTATGTACGTGGATGTTTATTTTGCAATTTGGATTTTTTTTTAATCTATTTGACTTTATTTAAGATCCTGAATTAAAGAGTCCGTGTTTTTGTTCTTATCAACAGTGCCTTGCTCAAAATAATCTCTGTCTGGCAATACAGTCAACTTCGTGGATTCCAGAATGAGAAAGTAAACTAGGCTTTATTTCTTAATACCAATGGCTTACTGTGCTTTTTATCCTATCCTGAAAACAATTTTATCAATCATTTTGAATGTTGTGTAGATAGCCTTTACAACTCTGTGTCAACCTACTTATGATCCATGTAGCATACAGATGATTAATTAAAATAAGCACTTTTATTAATGAATAATGTTATGACATATTTGATTAAAACTTGTGACTTCTTACAAAAATGAAATATAATAACTTCTATGTGCTTTTTGAATTATTACTCTATAAAAACTTTCAACTATTTAGTATAAAAAGTATCACATTTTATGTTATGATAATTCATAGATGAAACCCAAAGAAAGTTGAAAGCAGAATGAAATGTATGTTTTCCTTGGATCTTTTGCAGTTCTAGTTTGTTGAAAGGACTTGTCATGAGGGTCTTCTGACATTCTGGCACTTAGTACATTAGGCCAGAATGCTTTCCCAAATGATGATTGGAAAAACCATATAACTTAGGAGTACAGTCATTTTTATTCATTTCAATAAAATTCTATGAGAAATAGCTAATAGTTTTTACAATTATTGCTAGCTGTATAGTCTTACAAATTTTAACCCTAAAGCAATTTTCATTTTCATGAAGGGAATAGGTTTATAATCATGGATAGAGCTCTTAACTAACAAATCATTCCCTCTTAGAACTACTGGCCTTAGGAGAAAGAAAATATAGTTGATAATCAGAGTTCTGGAAATGATTTTATAATTTGGTTAGCTTTACCATTATCTGGCATCTTAAAATTCCAAGGTTTCTTTGTCCTGCATGCTTTGTTGAGTATGGCAAAATTTACCCTCGCAACTCTAAAGCCTGTCTAATGTTACTGCCAATAAAACCCCTTTTTAGCACCAATATAAAATCACTGTTTCTGTTAAAAACCAGGCTAACCTTGATGGTATCCTTATTATGGGGGCAGGTCATGGCTTCATTACTGTCTATAGGTCTTTATTCAACTCCATGATTTGATCTTCTCTGTATAAAAATCAGCTCACTTGAAGATCTTGTGATTTCCTTAAAACTGGGTCAAAGTGCAAATTAGAGGGCATACTCAATAACAAGCTCTAAAGCATCTTTTTCTTGATGGTGATTACTAAATTAATTCAAATGACTTCATAGTTCAGTTTTTAATCAAAATTAATGAATTCATACCAGTGTGTTGATTTATTTATGTGATTAGACCTAAAAAGGTCATTCTCATCATTTTCATCTCTTTTAGTCTTGATTTTTCCACTAAGGAAAGTAGATTTAATGCCTCTTGAAGAGAGCTGTTTCTTTTCCTTTTATTCTGTGAATCAATTTAATTCTTTATAAATAGATTTTACTTAACTTTTCAATGAGCTTAAAAAAGAGTATACTGCAAGAAAATCTAGAGTGTATTTATTTTCTTTAAGAAAATGTCCTAAAGAAGAGTTACAAGTCCCCATAGAACTTTAGAAACATTTCTGTTATTGTACTTGACAGTGTTTGAAAATTCTCTCTTTAAGTGTCCATTTCCTTATCTCTTTTCTGTCACCATTAAGTCCAAATTTGTAAAGAGAAACAACAATCATATATTTTATATTCTTTGACTAAATGAATGGAATAATTACTTTAGCCAATTAGATTATAAAGCAATTTATACATTTTATACTCTACGACCATTTTTCTTATGCCAGGAAACTTCTACTTTCCTCTTAACTGGATGCTAGTATCATGTAGAAGTAAAAGAGTAAAAGACAAAATACGTATATTTTCTGTTAAAGAGATGGGGGAAAAGGTGAAGCTAAACAAGCATATACAGGATATCTTCTTTTAACAATCTCATATCACTGCTCTAATAAATTATTCTATTAGCAGCTTTAAATAGCAAAGATTTATATCCTTATAGTTTTTGAAATCAGAATTCCAAAATGGGTCTCACTGGGACAAAATCAAGCTGTCAACAAGGCTATGTTCCTTCTGGGGTCACTAGGAGATAAAATATACTCTTGCCTTCTCTAGCTTCACAGAGCCAGACACTTTTCTTTGCTACTGTTCCTCTTCTTAACATTTCAAAGCCAGGAATTTGGGACTGAGTCCTTCTCATGTTGCCATATATATGAGTTTTCACTTTTCTGCTGCTCTCTTCTACTTTTTTAGGTGCCCTTGTGGTTAGACTGGATTTATGCATGTAATCTAGAATACTCTTCCCATATCAAGGTTCCTAATATAATTATATATATGAAAGTCCATTTTGACACATAAGAGAACATATTCATAGATTCCAGGGATTAAGACATGGACATCTTCAGTTAGCCATTATTCTGCCTATGACATATCCTATTCCATATTGTAACAGTGGTCATCCACAAGGGAAATAATTTTGAGATACATTCTTTTTTATAACACAAGGGAAAAAGGAAATAACATTTAGTGAGCAGCAACAATAATAAGAGCCACTGTTATTGTCCCATAAACTATCACAATAAACCATTTCACACCATATATATGTATATGTATATATGTATATATACGTATATATGTGTGTGTGTGTGTGTGTGTGTGTGTGTGTGTGTGTGTATAGGCCTAATTTTAGTTGACAGATATAAGTTGACTGTCAAATTTTATTGCTCCTAGAAAGCCCTATGCCAAATGTCAGTCTAACTCAAATATTTCATTCTACACTTAGAAACCCAAATTCTTCTTTTTCTTAGATTACTGAGAAATAGGCCATCATGCTGGTACTATTTTTATTGAAAATTTTGAATGATGTTGTGTGGAAATTTGGTGAAGTTCACTATTAAATATAATAGCCTACATTTTATTTAATAATATTTTATTTTTTGGTAAAATTTTTAAGAAAAAGTATTGAGGTATAACAAATACATAGAAAAGGGCACAAAAGTAAACATAAAATGATTTTTACAAAGAAACACATAATGTAACTCTTATCAATCAAGAAAAAGAACATTACCTCTCCTCCCACATTTCTTCTTTGTCCCATTACTAGTCACTGTCTCCAAGACTTATTATTTTAATGGGGGTAAAATTAATACATAATAAAATTTATTATATTAATTGTTCATTTACACAAAATTTTATATACCAGTGTAATGGTGTAATCATTACCTAAACAAGACATAGGTTTCTATCACATCAAAAAGTCCCTTCACCCATATTTCCAGTCAATACCTCTTCCTGATACAGGTAATCAGTTTTCTAATTTACATTATCATAAGTTTTTCCTTGATCTTTCGCTTTATATAACTGAAATAATGATATATGTTTGTGTCTATGTATACATGTGTGTAAGAGTGTGGCTTCTTTTGCTCAGCCTATTATATTTGAGTTTCACTCATTTTCTTTTTTGCAAGAGTAATTAGTTTGATTTTTTATTTCTGAATTCCATTGTATGAATATACCACAATTTGTTTATTCAGTCTCCATTGGATGCACATTTTTTTATTTCCAGTTTTAGAATATTATAAAAAAAATATTGCTGTGGGCATTCATGTATATGTCTCTTAATGAACATATATATTTGTATATCTTGGATAAATGTCTAGAAGTGTGGTTGTTATAGTATATGGTGGAGGTATGCCAAAGCTCCTGCTAGGCAACTTTTAGCAAAATTCTAATTTTTCAGATCTTAAGGAAGATAAATGTGGAAGTAAACATAATTGTTCTATTGTATGTCATAAGCAAACTTGTAATTTCAAAAAATGAGAAGGAGTTTTTACTAATAAGATTCTTTATCTAAGACACCAGAAATTTTTATAAGTATGCAGTTATGAGTCACAGAAACAAACTGTCACTATATTTCTTATATTAAAATATGAATAAATAATGAGAGTTACTTCATTATTTTCTAGGTAACATAACTATGGTAGACACTTTAAAAGTATCAAAGACTGCTCTTTCATCCTACAAATCTCTACAGTGTAAAAGAGAAATAAATGATATATTAGTTTCTTGTTGCAATAATAAATTATCACAAGCTTATTTACTTAAAATAATCTAAATTTATCACCTTAAAGTTCTAAATCAGAAGTCTGTCACATTCCTAGTTCCAAGCTTTTCTCAGCTCCTGGTGCCAGTATTTATATATTTCTACCAGTGCCCAGTAACAAGACAAAGTCTTTTTAAACTATGTATTATTCTATGCAATAAATAATAAGAGTTTGATCTAATTCCTTAGAAATCTACATTTTGGTTCCCCTATTGGGAGTTCCCAAAAAATGTATGTGGCAACTTTTTCTATCATGCATATCTTTAATATTATAGGGCCTGTCAGGTGTTACAAACCAAGGGTCAGAACAGCTTACACCAGAGTGCGGAGCAGCTACAAAACATTTTTTTCAATCCAAGATTTACAAAAGCAAGATGCTTCTCACAGCACTCAGTAAATGAGCTGGTGCTGTATTTCCAAGTGTGGATGTGCTTTACCAAAGCTTTAAGAAGCTCATTAGGCAGTTTGCTTTCTTATTAGTTGTGTGAGGAATAAGATGAAATAATATATACTTTATTTTGGAAGGTGTTCTCTCCAACCCTGGACCACTGGGCATCAAACTCTTCATTATTATGATGTGCCTTTGTTAATTGTAAAGTTGGGATCCCAACCTTTTTGCTCATTCAGTTAAAATGGTATGATATCACTGGGATAATGGATTAATATTCTTTTCTATGAAAATCCACGTGGTCCAGGTCTTTTTGACCTAAGCAAGGAGAGAGAACAGGCCAGTAATATGATCCTAGGACAGGCTGTAAGTAAATATAGTTTTCTATCACATATGAATTTGAACTGTTTTTGAGCCTTCTTCCTAATCAAGATATAAAGTAATACAATCTACCTTAGACTGTGATAACATCCTTTACAAGAAATATTCCATTAAGTTTACAGTAGTCCACCCTCATTCTCCAGCTCCATCTTGATTTTGAAAGGGCCAGGCTGACAAATTAAAGGAATATGATGGCAGTCACTACCACTCATCTTCATCCTTTACATCTTTACAGATGCCACAAATTGTTGCAGTTTTCTCAGAGATGGTATTTTATTTCAAAAATTTGCTCTATCCAGAGGACTGAGTCAGTTTCAGAGGCTTTCCATTTAGGCTTTCCAACTACAATAATTCTTACTTCATAGAAAATTTGGTTCTGCAAAGAACCAAGCATTTTCTTTCCTATTATACATTCCTAGATGGGAATAATAACCAATGGGTGTGCCAGTGAATGTACAGTATCAGACTTTGCACAGGACTTCACTTACTTACCCCTCTATGCTCCTACTCTAACAGGGTGACTATAATTATGTTTAGGGTTCCAATCCAGAAGTCTTTGAAATGGTATAGTCTCTTTTCCCTTTTGTAGTTTCAGCTAACTAAGTGACTATAGGTTAGAAATCTATTACTATAGACATTGAATTGTAGAGTTTTTCTTCCTGGAGACCTGAATTCTCTTTTAGTTGATAGGTTTTAGATTGGAAAACCAGCTCATCTTGGAAACTGGGCAATAGAATGAGACTTTTGTATGAAGTTACCCTCAGCCTCCTGATATCCATTATTGCTTTCTTCTGATATTATGGATTCAGCACCACGCTTTCTGGTTGCCTATCTATCTTGCCTTTAAGGATACCATTTCTCTTAACTATCAACATATATATGACAGTTAAAATTTTCTAGCTGTTTTTCATTACATCTATCTTTCTTCTGATAATTAACTGCCACCATTTTGCCTCTATGATTTCTGGATTTTTATCATCTTCATAACTAACAGAGAGCTGAGCTCAGTCTCTAATAAAGCCTTCTACCATCACCATTGGCTTTCTCAATTATACTGATGTTTCTCTCAGAAACAAAGTCCTTAAAGCTTTGGCCATATAGAATATATCCATTAGTGCATGCCCATTTATATATCTTCTTAAAAACAACAGTTTTAGTGAGGCATAATTTATGCATAATAAAACATATATGTTTAATCTAATATTTTTGACATATGCATATCTATGTCTTATGTACTGGTTTAATATTATTTCCAGTTCCATTTGTTTATGACTTAAGTTAATTTTTTAATCCATTTGTTTATGACAAATACAAAAGAGGTTGTTTTTAAAAGTAAAGTAGTTTCTATATAAGAATGAAGTAAGTTCTGTCAAGATGCCATCATCTCATCTGTTGCCACTGACAAGCACTCAGCAGCTCAGCTGCTAAGGGGCCCTATTATCGGCTTGTGGTTAACAAGTAACTATGGAAGTGGAACATTTAGGCTTTAAGGTTAACTTGCAATTTTTTAAATTTTAAATGAACGAAAGCTTTTATAAGAAAAATATATCAGGTTAAGAAAATATTGTATACTTTTATTACAATGAAGAGTACAGAACCTAGGCACTTCTCAAAACTTATACAAATAAATATTTTAAAAATGTGAATTGCACTGTACACAAATTACAACTCAAGAAGACTGACCAATAAAAAATTAAATATTTAATGAGTTTAAAAAGCATTTCTAATTTATCCCTAGGTCACACTGCTAAAAAGTGGTGGACTTAGGGATCCAATTCAACCAGTTTGACTCCAGAGCTTAGTTTTAAAACATTTTAATCACAATGCAAACTTATTTTAATAAAATAAAATATATTTTAATGTGCTAATTTTCAAAATTTGCTCTTTAAGAATCATAAACTTCCATATTTTTAGTATATCACTGCAGCAGTGATGTTCTTTAAAACTTAAATAAAAGAGGTCTATGAACATAAGAACTCTGCCAGAGAAATTTCCTGACTCTTCTTTTTTCTCACCTCATGAAAGAAAAGACAGTAGCCGTTATACACTGTTTGGTTTTAAAAACCTTATTTTGTTAAGAATTTTAAAAGTACAAAATTGTATTAGGGTGATTATAATTCCATGTTAACTTACATCAAAGATTATAATTGCTAGTAATCAAAGAACATACAGTCATAAAATATAGGTATTTAATGAAATTTTAGATTTTATTAATCTAATATCCTTAGTTGACACTTAAGATAATCAAAGTGCATTAAGTTACATGAATTGTTTTATATTATACAGCTACATAGTTGAGGAAAAGTCAGAACTAAATCTCACATTCAATGATTCAAACAGCACTCTCTTCACTCATATGTGATAATCGGTGCTAAAAATCCTCACCATTCAAAGTACTTGAGAAGAGACAAAATGACAGTTGAAATAAAACATAAGATTAACCTATTTGATGTATTCTTATTTATATCAATTTCTATATTTACCTTATAGAAATTGCATCCCAGTTTAATTATATGAAGTTTGGCAGAAAGAAGTAGAACATTAGAATTATTATGAAATTAGCCTTGATAAGGAAATTAGAAACTTTGACAGAATCATGTTATAGAATATTCGGCAAGTTATTTAATCCCTTTTCTTCTGTAGACTAAAACTTCATTTACATGCTACTAGACAGAGAAGAGAGATAAGGTTTCATTACTAAACTCATGTGAAAGGATGAAAGCACTCACTTATTGTTTTTTTTCTGAGTGGTAAGTTTCTTTGTTATACATTGGTTTCTTATTTGTTGTAGTACCTTGGAAGACACCTATTACATAAAGCTACTCTGTTAAGACCAGAGATGTAGCAGCCCTACCTAATACATAGAAACAAACACAGAAAGACAGCCAAAATGGGGAGACAAAGAAACATGTCCCAGATGAAGAAACAGAATAAAGCTCCAGAAAAAGACTAAACAAAATGGAGATAAGCAATCTAACAAATGCAGAATTTAAAACACTAGTTGTAAGCATGCTCAATTATCTCAGTGAGAACTTCAACAAAGAGATAGTAAATATAAAAAAAAGAACCAGTCAGAAATGAAGAATATAAATAAACTAAAACTAAGGTTCTATCATCTAGCCTGGGGAAGCTACTAATATAATAAAAATTTGTTGTTCTTATTGACAAAAATTTTGTAAAAAATTATAATTATTTTATCTATAATTATAATTATAGATAAAAGTGTATGTTGTCACTCAGCATTTTTTTCAAAAACATGTAATTTTGGTCCTAGTTTTATCAGTATTAATACCAAATACAGTAATTCACCTTATGTGAAAGGATACATAGATTCCCAAAACGACAGATAATATCAAACCCTATGTATATTATCTTTTAATGGAATTTTCTATTTAATATTTTCAGACCATAGTTTGGCTGCTGGTAACCAAAACTGTGGAAAGCAAAAAACTCGAGTAAAGGGGGGACTACTGTAGGTTCATTTATATCAGAAAAGTGAATGCATATTTTAAAATGTACCAGAGTTTTGTTTTAATCAGGAATGGTAAGATGACAAACACAGGAAACTGCCTTAATGTTAGAGTTTATTACTTACAGTTACTCCCCTCCACCCCCCCAAAATGGCACATCATGCCATGTAGAACTAGCTGGGGAAGCAACTGGACCAGTCAGAAGGCAGAAGAAGCCAAGGAAAGGTAAGGTTCCAGACCCTTTACTGAGGTCTTCACTGGAAGAAACGAGGAAGACAGGGCAGATGCAACAAGTTTTTTAGGATGAGGTAGTTTGAATAATTTCTGTGGGCTCTGACTATAGTGGTGTTGTCTAGTTGTCTAATACCTGGCCCTGGTGTGATTTAGGGCAGGAGAAAAAATGATGTTGTATGTGAGAAGTGAAAAAAGGAGGTAGCATTATGGATTCTGGATTTGTTGATTTACATATCAAAAGCATGCTTTCAAGGAATTAGCTAGCTCTGTAAGGAACAGAGTGTCCCCGGGTCCACAAAGCTCCAAGATGCCAAATTATCATTTATAGAAAGAAAATATATATATGAGCAATGCACATATGCAGCATATATACTCTCAATTTCCTGATTACTTAGAAAATTGAATATAGTTTTTCTCCTACATATAACTCTTTAGATATGTCTTGACAAATAAGACAAATGTTATTGCATTAGTTCCTAGGACTGCCAAAGTAAAGTACCACAAACTGGATGACTTTAAAGAACAGATGTTTATTGTCTCATAGTTCTGGAGGCTAGAAGCCCAAAATAAAGATGGTGACAAGGCATTGCTCCCATATAAACCTGAAGGGAGTATTCTTTCTTGTATCTTTTTAGTTTCTTATGGTTTGCCAACAATCCAAAGAAAAGTTCAAGTGTTGTTGCAGCACTTAAATCTTTGCCTTCATTGTCACTTAGTGTTCTCTCCGCATGTGTCTCTGTCTCTTCTTAGAAGGAAACAAGTCATGTTGGATTAAGGGTCTACCCTACTCCAGTATTACTTCATTTTAACTAATTATAACAAAACTAATTTTGTCTTCAAATAAAATCACACTCTAATGTACTGGGCATTAAGACTGCAACATATATTTTTGGTGGATACAATATAATCCATAATAGGCACTATTAGTATTATTTTTTTGCTTTTATAGAAAAATAATTTAAATTGCACATACATCATATTTTGTACTGTACAATGGGTCCCTTCTCAAAAAACACCAATAGATATGTGTGGTTTGTGAAAAAACAAATTAAGATTACATTCATAAGAATATAATTGGGGCGGACATATGAACTTTAAATAAATTACTTTCTTACCCAATGTTTTTCTTTAATTCTTTTATTTTAACATAAAGCTGAATCTTCTAAAATTTCTGAAATCATACATTCTTCACTGCCTAACCCTAGTTTTAAGAAAATAACAACTAAGAAACAAAAACAGAAAAGTAAACTGGAAAAGCAAAAGTAATATGCAATTTTCACAGTAATTACATTGCAAATGAACTAAAATCTCCAATCAGAATGCCGTCTACAAAAGCAAGTTCCCATTATAAACTTTATACAATATGTAAAGAAGAGAAAAAAAATATATCAGACACTTGATAAAAAATGGTGAAATAGATTTTATTTGATCTGTTGCAGTATGAGAGACAGACTTCAATATAGAACTGAACTCAACTCTGAATATAGCAAAGACAGATGAAGATTTATAGCCAGTGAGTAGAATGAGGGAATTAGTGGAAGGGAAGTTACTAAGAAGATATATCAAGATTAGAGATATTCTTGATAAACTGGCTTAACAGGTCTATTGTTAAAGGCAGTTCAAAGACTTAGACATCAATAGAGGAAATGAGTAACTTGATCAATTATCAAAGGTGGGAGGAGTCTTGCTAAACTAACTTAGAATTATTCTTTACTAAAACTGGGTTGGGAATGTCAAGGACAAGGCAGTATCAAATATGAGGCCTAGTCAAGAAAAGTGCTCAGAAGATCCTGAAGTTTGGTCAAGGAAGGAGTCTGTGTCATTGGTGCTTTAAAATGTAAAAGCAAAAATAGGGTGAAGTTAAAAAAGTTAAAAGATATATAAATTTAAATGAAAGACACATGGAAGTTTATGTGATTATAGTAAAGTGATAAAAAATGGATTTTGAAAAATAGAAAGCAATATGTGTAATTATAAATGCATCAATCCCTCATGAAAACATAATTTGAAAAAATCTTCAAATTAGAGAAAAATAAAAAAATAAAAATAAAGAAAAATAAAGGAAAAAAGAGGAAAAACTATAATTGTAGAGATTTTGAACATCCATTTTAGAGTAAGTAATAAAACAAGTAGACAAAATCTAGTAAAGTTATAGAATATCTGATTCAAAATTATCAATAAGATTGATTTATGTGACATTTACAGACATTACATATAATGATGGTTCAAAAATCAATGAAATAAAAAAATTATGAAAATTTTATGTCAGTTTTTTTAAAAAATCAATAAAATTGTTGCATCCCTACAGATTATAATCAAGAAAAAAACAAAAAACTATTGATATCAAAAATGGAGTAGGAATGATTAATATAGATGTTATGGAAATTAAGGGATTATACTGAACAATTTATAAAAATACATTCAGTAACTCATTTAAAATGAACACATTTCTTTACAAAACACACACTTAGCAAGTCAAGTATAATTCAAGAATATATTTTAAAAATAAATAGTCATATTTTTGTTAAATAAATATAATTTTTATTTAAAAATATTAAAATCTCCCAATGAGAAAAACATGTAGCACAGATATTTTCACTGATGAATATTAAAAAGAAATATAAGGATACTTTTAGGATTATAAGGATAATTTTACATAAAATTTTATGTAAACCGTTTCATAAAACAAAGAAGAGAATACTCTCCAACTCACTGTGAAGTCAGCACAAATGTGATACTAAAGTCTGATACATATATTACAAAGATAAAAGAACATACTTAAAAAAACATAGTTGCAAACATTCAACAAAATTTTATTAAATAAAATCCAGCAATATAAAATTAGTAATATCATAACCCCCTGAGTTTTATCCCAGAAATAAAAGGTTAAACATATGAAATTAATCAATATATTTCTAAAATATAAGATAAATGAACATATGGTCACCTTAATAGATAAAACAAAATTTAACAAATTTATAATAAAATTAAACGTGAATTCAATATTCATGATACAATCACTGAGAAAATTAAAAAATAAAATAATCTCGATTTTGTAGAGAAAAACTATTAAAATATTAGATAGCATCGTATTAAGGGTAAGATAGTGAATATTTCACAAATTAGAATATTCAATATAAATTCTCCACAAATTGACCAATAAATTCTAAATAACCCTAGTAGAATTATTTTTGAAGAATTTGACAAATGAGTATCAAAATTCATATGAAAATTCAGTGGACCTGGAATAACTAAAATAAAAAGAGCAAAGTTAAAGGATTTACACAATCCAATTTCAAGACTGTAAAGCTGTAGTTATTAAGACAGTGACATAATGGTGAAAGAAGATAAGGATCAATGAAATAGAATACTGTACATTAAAATAAGTCTCAAGTTTATGGTCAATTGATTTTCCAGAAAGCTGCTAAGTAAATTCAAAAGACAAAGAATATTCTTTTCACCAAATGGTGAGAAATCAGATATCCATAATATTAATAAAACATTCTTAATCTCAACCTCATACCATTCTGAAAAATTACCTCTCAATTGATTATAGATCTAAATGTAAAAGTGAAATCCAAAATATTTCTAGAAAAAAAGTAAAAGAGAAAAATCTTTGCAAAAGAATAAATAATTATTAAAGTAGTAATTTTGACTTTGTAAAAATTACACACTTTTTCAAAAATACTAATAAAAATATAAAAGCTAACTACAAATGAAAAAATATATATTTTGAATTCAAATATCAGACATAGGACACATGTCTAAAATATATAACAGACTCCTAAAGATCATTAGTAAAAAGAAAAATAACCCAGTAATTGCTGAGCAGATTATTTCTACACTTCACAGAAGAGAAATCACTGGTCGACATAATGAAAATATATTCAAAGGGAACAAAGTTTCAGTTACACAAGAAAAAAACAAATACCACATAATTTCACTTACATGTGAAATCTAAACAATAAAATGAACAAACAAAACAAGAAGACTCATAATACAGAGAACAAACTGATTGGTGCCATATCGGAGAGTGTGTTAGGGAGCTGGGTGAAACAGTAAAGGGATGGAAAAGTACAAGTTGACAGTTCCAAAATTGTAGCAGTGATGTAAAGTACAGCATAGGGAATATAGTTAATAATACTGTAATAACTACATATGGTGCCAGATGTGTCCTAGACTTATCAGAGTTGGGGAGAGATCACTGCATAAGTGACATAAATGTCTAACCACTATGCTGTACACTTGAAATTAATATATTATTGAATGCCAACTGTAAATGAAAAAAATTAAAATTTAAATTAAAAAAACTAAGTCCTAGAGATCTATTGTACTATATAGTGTCTACAGTTAATAATACTCTATTGTATACTTAAAAGTTTGTTAAGAAGATACACCTTATGGTTAATATTTCTATCATCATCATCATCATAAAGAGGATAGAGAAAACTTTTGGAGGTGAGAATATGTTTATGGCATAGATTATGCTTATAGTTTTATGGGTATATACTTATCTCTAAACTCATTAAGTTGTATACATTAAATATGCCAAGCTTTTTGAATGTCAATCATACCTCAATAAATTGCTTTAAAAATATGTTTGAAACCACTAGAAATTGGGAAAATATAATTAAAATCTAATGCAATCATCATTTTATACATGTTAAAATTGCTAAAATAAAAATTGTTGGCAAGAACATGGAGCAATTTGATATGTTCTACATTACTGATTAAAGTGCGAAAATTGTACAACTACTTTGGAAATCAGTGTGGAAGTTTATTATAAAGTTAGTCATGCAATTACCATATAACCCATCCATTTCACTGTCAAGTACCTACCTCAGAAACGTATAAACGTATGTCCCCAAAAAGTCTTATACCAGAATATTTATAATAAGTTTATTCATAATATTCTAAAACTGTAATCAAGTCAAATTTCATCAACAGGTAAATAAACAAATTGTGGTAAGTTCACACAAAGAAATATTGCTAAGTGATAAAAAAAGCGATTATCTACTCATGTGTACAATAATGAGTGAATTTTACATAACATTATGCTGATTGAAAAAAAACACAAAAGAGTACATACTGTATGGTTCCATGTATATGGTTATTTAGAATTGTCAAAACTAATCTATAGTGAAAGAAATCAGATCAATGATTACCAGGGGCAGAGAGATGAGAAAGATTGACTGCAGAGAGGCATGAGGCAACTTTCTACTTTTTATCTTGATTGAGGTGATTGTTATACCAGTGTATATATTGTCAAACTTTCCACCACAAGTTATGTAATTTATCTTATGCATATTTATCACAATAAAATTGTTTATAAGAAAAATGGAAAAATAATATAAAATATTTATTTACTTTTTATGCAAGACATTAAAGTGAAAAATTGCCTTGAAAGGAAAATAAGTATGTTGAGTAAAATTATTATTTATCATACTTATTATAGATTCTTGTTATAATGTAGTCAAACATGTTAAATTTCCCTAGTCATCCCCTTATTGATTCCCTTTTTTAATGAAGTATAAATAACATAAATGCTTAAGCAGAATGTTTTTTCCTTGCACATTGTATTTTGGAGAGATTATAATCTAATTTATTCTTAATTTTCTTTAAGCCAAGCAGCACAAACATCTAAGCATCTTTGTCCAGTCCATACAAAACTCATTTGCAAAGTCTTCTTTCTTAACACCAATCCTAAAAACAAGAAGCCACAGGTGAATGGACAACTCTCCAGAGAAGATCAGTACGAACAACGATAAAAAAAAAAGTAATCAGGACATTTTTCTATGACAAAATGTTATGAAATAAATAAATAAAAAAGACTGAACCACCTTCTTACACCATATACAAGAATAAACTTAAAATGGATTAAAGATTTAAATGTAAGACCTAAAATCATAAAACTCCTAGAAGAAGACAGGCAGTAAATATTCTAACATTAGTATTAGTAATATTTTTTTTTTAATGTATCTCCTTGGACAAAGAAAACAAACAAAAATAAATAAACTATTGTAAATACATCAAACTAAAAAGTTTTTGCAGAGAAAAAAAAAAACCACCAATAAAAAAAATAAAAAGGCCCACTAAATGGGAGAAGACATTCACCAATGATACATCTGATGGGTCATTGATATCCAATATTTATAAACTCATATAAATGCATACAGGTCAACTCCCCCGCAAATTCTACTTTTAAAAATGAGCAGAAGATTGAATAGACAGTTCTTCAAAGAAGATATACAGGTGGCCAATAGACATGTAAAAAGACTAATTACAAGAGAAATGCATAATTAAAACCACACTGAGATATCAACTCATACCTGTCAGAATGGCTATCATCAATAAATCAACAAGTTTTGATAAGGATGCGGAGAAAATGGAAGCCTTATGCACTGATCATGAGATTGCAAATTTTTCAGCCAATATTAAAATCATTTTTGAGGTTCCTCAAAAAATTTTAAAAAATAGAACTACCTTATAACTTAGCAATTCCACTTATGGGTATTTACCCTAAGAAATCTAAAACAAAATGACACATATATACAATGGAATATTACTTGGCCACAAAAAATGAAGGAAATCTTACCATTTGTGACTATGTGGATAAACCTCGAGAATATTATGCTAAATGACATGTCAGACTGAAAAAGACAAATGCCATATGATCTCACTTATATATGGAATCTAAAGGACAAAAGACATGAACAAACGAAACAAAAAGATTCATAAATACAGAGAACAAACTGTTAGTTGCCAAAAGAAAGAAGGTAGGAAGGTTAGATAAAAAAAGGTGAAAGAATTAAGAAATACAGATTGAGATGGAAATTACAGTGTAGAGAATGTAGTCAACAATATTGCAATAATTGTGTATAGTGCCAGGTAAGTACTAGACTAATTGAGAGATCACTGCGTAAATTCTATAAAAGTCTAACTATTATGCTGTACACCTAAAACTAATATACAATAATATTAAATGTCAACAGCAATTGAAAAATTAAAAAGAAAAAGAACGGGGGAGGGAAGTGAAGGGGATTAAAAGCTTCAAATTTCTAGGTATAAAACAAATTAGTCATGGAGATGTGATTAGTCAATAATATTGAAATAATGTTCAGTGTCAGATGGTTGCTGGACATATGGTAATCACTTCTTTAAGTATATAGATGTTGAATAATTATGGTGTACACCTGAAAGTAATACAATGTTGTATTTTAGGTATATTTAAAAATCTTTTTAAAAATTCTTCTAACATAATAGAAAGGCAATGGACTTCGAATTTAAATAGTATTGAACTCAAATACTAGCTTAGCAACCATTTCCCAGGTCATTTTGGAGAAGTTGTTTACTTATCTGAGCCTCATCCTCTCATATATAAAATTGTTTAAAATTATCTTGGATTGTTATGAAGATTATATAGAATAAATATGAATCCTTTGGCTCTTATTATACTTTATAACAACATATGGGTGGAAATTTTGACTAAATTAACTCCTTCTTCTATTCTAAGATTCTATGATTCCAGATTAACTGAGATACCAGTCAAAATATATAAAATTTTAAAAATGCAATTGTAATTGTATGTGTATGCATATACATATGCATATATATATGCATATATATGACAAAGAGAGAGACAGAGAAAGACAGGGAAAAAGAACCAAAAGGAAGACAAATGATGAATAAATTATGGGCAGAGAAAGTTTTAAGTAACAGATCTGGGAGCTCTGTGTCTGTGAACATAATGACCATTTCACTGTCAGTTAAGTATGTAAGGACAAGACACTCAACAACAGAAAGAAAAGAATCATGGAAAAAAATAGCTGCCAAAATGCCCCCACTAACTAGAGCTTTTGGCTGCCTGAAAATGCGGAAGAGAATAGAATATGCCAGCTTTTCTACCAAGCTTCATTTATTACAGAATTTGATGAAGATGTTCCTTGTCTTTGAATCATAAGGCTACAAGGTCTTCGGTCTATTTTTATATACATATTTCATTTTTATTTTATTTTTAAAAGGTTTTACAACTTTTTTATTTAAATCAAAGAATAAATATGAATTTAAGCAAAAAGTTATAGAAATGCAGATTAACTTTATTCATTGAATGAGGTATTTCTGTATCTTCTCTGAGAAAGTCAGACATTGTATAAATTGTGCTATAGAATATGATACAGTTTCTGACCGAAAGAACTTTCCAGTATAGGCATGATAAACATATAAATGGTTATATAGCAAATAATATTTTGAATTATTAATTATTAAACTTTTTTCTCACTTTTTATCTTTTTGGTTCTTCTCTAATCACTCATAATTATTCACTATTCCTTGAGAACAATAAAGACAATGCTTGGTTTTTAACCTGTTTGTATATTACTTTGAATACTGGCTTTTTAATACAGTAAAGACATGCTTAAATAAATCACGGCTATGACAAAGAGTGCATAGAAAGAGGTTTTAATACTGCTCCAGGTTCCCTGGAAAATAGACATGCATCATCTGGGCTGAAATATGGGTGAAATGCAATATAGCTTAAAAGAAAATGAACTGAAGGAAGCTGGAGATGAGTCATGAGAAAGGGGAATTGACCAAGCACAGTTTGGAACCAAAGTCAAGAGGGCTTGTAGAAGTTGAGCTAACATCTGTGCACCATTCAAATGCGCATCTGCATTTTAGATGAGTCAAGTCAACTCTCTGTTTTACTGAATGAGCAAAAGACAATTGTGAAAGCAATGCCAGTCTAGTCAAACTTCTTTGTTCAGTCTTTCCAACCAAACTTCCACAGACAATTAGTAAAAACAAAATTCTCTGACATAGAGCCAGCAGAGGATAAGAACAAGTATATAATTCAACATGTGTATTCAACTGGGCAATTATTAAAACAGTTATATTTATAATTACACAAAATTTTTACATCTTAAAATAGGGATATGTACCAAAGACATTGAGTGCAAAAAAAAAAAAAAATGCCTAGAGAAATAAAAACCTTCAGTGGAAAAGTTGAAACATAGGATTTTACAAATGAGTATTGTTTGTTGGGAAGAGAGTCAGCAAAGGAGGTATGAAGCATCAGAACATTCCAAAAGACAATGTAGAAAAGTAAATTACATGTTCAGGGAAGAGTAACCTTCAAGGCTGGAGACATCAATGTATTATGGATCCATTTATAGTGTCTCTATCCTGCCACCCAAACTTACTTAACACTATTGAATGCTTAGTTAAAGCAAAACAGGTGAATAAATATACATGGGTAAGGAGAGAAAGAATTATTAGAAAATGTTTTGAGAGAAAAGATTTGTAGTATTTCTTACCACATTAAAGAGGAGTGAAGGGAATTATCATGGAATAAGATGTTAATCTGGCATTATTGTATTTAAAGCTGTAGTTCATTTGGAATCAGTTGCAGAAAAATAGAAGTAGAGAGAATTTTAAGTAAATAGCCAGTCTCCAATTTCAAGTATTATTTTAAAGACAGGAATTTATAAGATTTAAATAAGATTGACAAGGTAAGTGCATCACAAGCCTCAATTCAGTAGCACATGTTTGAATCATCTACTGATGCCAGACCTTCATAGCAAAGCACCAAAGAAGGTGACCAGAGCAGGATATTTATGGCACTATTAGCATAAAAATTCAATCAAGCATAAAAGTGACAGTGATAGAGAACTATACTATTTAAACAATGATTGACTGTTATTAATAATAAAGACAGCTGATACAGATATAGGTCACATTATGTGCCTGCTACTATTCTACTTTCACATTCAAAGTCATTAGTCATCTAAAATAACCCATGAGGTAACTATCATATCATCTCCACTGTAGAGATGAGAAAATAGAGTTGGAGAAAAAATTAAATAACTTATCAAAAAAACAAACAAACAAAAACAAAAAATATTGAGCAGAAAACTTGTTTGATAACACATAGTCAACAAGGGCTGGCTGTAATATTTGTTGTTAGATAGACCTATATTGTACTTCTAAATTGAGTTAATAGTTTAAATTATTTTCAAAAGGTGTGGTAAATACCTTAGTATTTTCATTTATTCATACATTCCTTAAAAACTTATATGTTGAAAACAGAATAAGTATGCTAATTATTGATTTTTTGTTTAAATACCTTACTCTGGTTTTAAATTAATTGGCCAGATTTTAAATTTTTGATTTTCAGTATTACATATCTATAGAGAATACATTTTAAAAGAACTAAATAATTTAAACTAAGATCTGGTGGCGTTGATCTTAAACTGTACTCTTGAGAATTAATTCTCAAATAACAGGTTTGTTTTGCCTCTTCTAACCTAATGTGTCACTTAGATACAAAGTTATTTCTCTCTCCTTTATTTTCCAAAAAGTAAAACATCATGAAAGATTAAGAATTTTTTGGTGGATAAACAATCAATGCATTGGAAATTTCTCAATGTGTTTCATACAGTTTTTCTATCTATTAAACTTGATAAAATATGACTAAAACAACTTTGAATCAGAAAGTGTCACTGAATTTGACAGTTGACATGTAATCTGGATTATCACTTCATAGGATTGAAATTCTGTGTTTTATTGTTATTTTATAGTTTCATTAAAATGATGACTATTAACATTTTCTAAAAATTTAAATTTCAATAATTATGTTTACTATGGAATTAAAAGTGATAAATTAAAGTAATATATATACAAATATTTATTTAAAAAAAAGCAACCCACAAATATATGCTTAGGTTGCTATTTTTGACATTTCAGTGTATCCAAATTGTATGTCTGCATATATCTATATAGATCTATATGAATATGAATTTATATACAATCTCTATATATGAATATGTAAATATATATGAATGAGCACATACTACAGAAAATGTTTTGTTATGAGATTTTTTCAAATTATATGCCTTTTCTTATCAATATAATCAAGTGTACAAAGTACATGAAATAAAATTTCATCGTCTTTCTTCCACATTATTATTTAATTAGGTATTTAGTGAGCTTCTGCTATAGCTTTCACAATATTAAAAGTTCAAATAAGAAGGTCCCTGTCTTCAAGGATGTAATGTCCCTTTTGAGAAAAATAAAAGTATAAGATTATTTTTTATGACATCATTAGAAAAGATCAATACATGAGAAAAAGGGGAAATAATTATTTAATGGAGGTATTGAAACATGTAGAATTTGTAAGTGAAATTAATTGCTGAAATAAACTTATGAAATCAGATAATTATTATTATTTTAAATAATTATAATATCTAAAATATCTCATCTTAATAAAGTATTTACTCAGGCTGCTATGACAAAACACTGTAGACTAAGTGGCTTAAAAAATAAACATATATTTCTCACAGTTCTGGAGGCTAAGATCAAGATCTGGAAGTCCAAGATCAAGGTGTCAGCAGATTGGTGTCTGGCGAAGGCCCTTTCTGGTTTGCATTCACCTCTCACTGTGTCCTCAATGGCAGAGAGAAAGAGAGAGCAATCTTCCCTTCTTTCTCTTATAAAGCCACTATTCCCATCCCATTCTTATGACCTCATCAGACCTTAATTACCTCCCCAAAACCCTATCTCTAAATATAGTCACAGTTTGGGTTAGGGTTTCAACATATGAATTAGGAACATACAAATTGGAGGACACAATTCAGTTTCTAGCACTGTTCTCGGCAAAACCATCAGAAATGGAGTATATATATATATATATATATATATATATATATATATATATATATATATACCTTTTTTCAGAAAATTAAAAATAAATGGGGAAAATACCCATACAAATCTCTTTCTCATAATGTTCCTATGAGGATTAAATCAAATCATCTGTGAAAAAATAGTTTGACCTTTATATTATTAGCTGCCAAGCAGTAAGCCGGGCATTTTTGAAGCATTATCTACAGTTTTTTTTTTTTCAAAATAATTGCAAAGTGAGAGTAATCCTCCTTTCACAGTGAAGAGACTGAAGAAGTAAATACATTTCCAAAGTCATGCAGTTCTTCGGAGCTGGAGTTAGGATTAGTACCATTGTTTCAAAGCCCAGGCTTTATAAACCAAATCAAAATATCATTTTTTCCTGAAGTTATTGGTGTTTTATATTTGTGATCATATGTTTAATATTTTTATAATTTTAAAAATTATTGGGAAGAAGAAATATAGCAGAAAATGTGCCACTTTCAAAAAGTGATGAGTCATGGTGTACATCCATTTGTTGGTGAGTTTCAAGATTATCATGTAGCTATAGCAGGATGGGAGAATGGAAATAAAGAACCATGATTTTTAAAGTAATATCTTATAAGGTGTACAATATTATTTGGTATCAGATAGACAAATTTTCAGATTTAATGAGCAAGAAAAGTGACCCGTTACTCCAGAAAACATGATAGATCTGACAAAAACATACAGAGATGTTGAAGTTGATGATTAAGTGTGGCAGGAAAGTGAGTAAATTCTTATGGCTTTGAAGGCAGTTGAATGCCAATTAAAAAAATAAATGCTGTAAGAAATACTTAGACCCAGATAAGTTCCTATTATGACCAATATGCTAAAGTAAATTATAAGACAAATGAATATCCTGGCTGAGTTAGGTCTTATAATATAGAAAATTTCCAAAAAGTCTAACAATGAGGAAAGTTTTATTTCTGCCATCCATAAGAGGTAATAGTGTGGTTAAGAAAGCAGACTGTGAAGTCAAACATCTTACTGGTTGTATAATATTGTTAAAATTTCTTAATCACTCTTTACCTTAGTTATATTTTGTTCTGCTTTAAGCTCATACAGTGAAAATAACAATAACATTTATTGCTTGTTTTATTGCTTAAATGAGAGAAAAAATAAAATGTATAGTTCTGGATTTTGTATGTATTCATCACTTGAAATTTCTGCTTCTTAACATGCTTCATTATGTCAGAGGCTTCCTTGTCTCTTTCAACAAACATCTTGACAAATATATTATGGTTGAGAGAGACTTGGTAAAAACCATTCTTATTCTTAGTGACAAAGCTAAAACCCTAGATGGGTTGACTCACCAAACAAGATAATTTAACACTTTTGGGAAACAGTCCCCTTTGAGACTCTAATGAAAGCTACATATGTTACATTTCCCAGGTATGGAGGTGGTCAATTATGGCAATGGGCTAAACTGAAGGTAACAACTGAGACTTTATTTACTTTGACAGTATAAGCAAAAGGTCACTAAGACAGGCACTGGTTTTCCAGTGTTCTATTCTCTCTCCACTCCATGCCCCGCTCCACCCCAGAATGGCAATGGGAGAGAGTGAGACGGCATGTAGCATAGGTGGCTAGAATCATCTTACTGGAGAGGATCATTGAACATAGATGTCTGAGTTTGTATGAACCTGAGGAGATGGACAATGAAGAGGGAAAAGGGCTAGCACTAGAAAAGTTAGATGGTGTAGAGAAAAGTGCCTTAGCTAAGCCGCTCTGATAAGGAGGCCTCAGAATAAAGATGCCTGGGCTAGAAACACAAATATACTTGTGAGCTTGACTGGTGTCAGTGGGCATAAGTCCTTGACTGAAACTCTCTCCACAGACTAATATGCTGGCTATGTGCCGAATTTAGTGTGTGGACAAACGATGGCTTTCTCCCATGAGGCCTGCCAGAAGATGTCATGTAATTGCCTATGGTCAAGCCTGAAAGATCATATGCAGGATTTGGGCCAGGAGCTGGACTTCTCAATATTTACAAATAGTTTGCATATCTTATATTACTTACTTTATATAAACAAGATAACAGAACAACTTTTACACAAATTATATACTCTTTTCACTCCATGAAAAAGTTAATGCCTACTTCATGAAACAAATCTAAACAAAAAACACATTTTTTTCTGCACTAAAATACATTTTAAAAATGTAGATGCAGCTTAATGAGTATAAAACATCAACATTTGCTGTGGGCGTTTTCACAGTTTTATGCTAATATCTTGGCCAAAAATGAAAGTAGATTTTGTTTGTTTTCACATGTTGAAATTGTATATCCACAAAGATATGCAATAGGAATAATAACTAATATTAAGAGCTATGTTTTTTGAGAGTTTACTATGTGTCTGGTACTACCTAAGATTTTTTTTCTGCATAAGAAGAGTACTCAATAAGGTAGAATCAGAAAGTAACTTCATTTTTCCCACTCTGCCTTATATATCTTCAAACCTACTCAATGTGTTACCATTCCTTTACCTGTGCATATCTAAGCCAAAGAAGGGAAATGTGCAGGTTTTTCAGCAAAAAATATAAGGTTTATTTAGAGAATTTTAAGTCCCAGAGACACAGGTGAACTATTGCTGTCAACAAAGTTGCTCCCCAGGTTATATAGGAAAAAATCAGTAGTCATGGAAAATAAGGGAGTCAGGGTCCTGGGTGCTACTGATTGGATGATTGGAGGGGGATGAGGTAATGTGTCTGGTTCTGGAATCAGCCCTGGGGCCATCCTTTCTGGTCCCCAGTGGCTGGTGGGGTTGTTGTTCCATGTGCCTTGGGCTAAAACAGGTCTAAAACCAAGATGTTATCCTTAAAGTCCAACCAAAAACTATTGTCCTCATGATTATAGACCTGAAGCTCAATTAAGTTTATGTCTTGAGGCTTAATGCTTAAGGAAGCAGGCCTACAGAGGATAAGAGCAGGGGAAAAGGCAATGCTATCATCTGTGCAAAACCAGCTTAAATCAGAGAGAGAGAAAAAATTATATTAATGAAATGAAGTTTGCAGTTACAATTGCACTATTTCATCTCTGACATTTGGTTATAAATTATAGGCAATTCTGTGACTTTTCTTTTGCACGTTTAGATAATGAAATGGATAATGAAATATACAGACCAGCTTAATTTCAACGTTTAATGCATTTTAGCACTGGAGCTTCTTTACTTTGCCAGTTTGAGATTCCTTTGAGCTGCGAAGCCAGTGGTGAAGGAAGCTATGGGTTGATTTCACTTTATTCTTCTTGGATATATGCTATTCCTTCCTCCTTCCTACACAGTAACTATACAAACTGTGTATCTTCCTATACAATTTGTGGAGATATTGAGAATATTTGCAAGATTAAAATGAAAGATACAGAGAAGAGGTAAATAAAAGAAAGTTTTTCAATAATTAGCACTAAATAATCTGGCTCAGATGTCCTCTAGGTATGGCAGAGTCTCAATGTTACTGTTTATTTTGTTTTCTTTCTTCTTCTCTTCCTCCTACTCCTCTTCTTCTTCCTTCTTTTTTCTTCTTCTTCCTTTGCTTTCTTTTCTTTTTTTCTTTTAATTGAGAGTTTTTATGGCTTCTTCAAGGGAGCCGCTCTAGGTGCCTCTGCTTGCAACTTTCTTGAGAAGTCAATGACTATTCTCTGGCTGGCTGTATAAATGCAACCTCCTCGCCTCCCCCTACACCAAATATAAAAGTGTGTGCATCACACACACACACACACACACACACACACACACACACACACACACAGTATATAATGACCTACAACCAGCATCTTATTGCTGAGGTCTTATTATATAAGACATAAATTATTCATAGTTAATTAGATTCAAAAGGCCCCAGTTTGGCTTATGTGACTCACAAAGTATTACAAGGGAAATGGTCACTTTTGTTAATGGAATGAACCAAAGCTGGCTTCCAGGAGAGCCCCTCTTCTTCACTCTCCCACCAAGCCTGCAGCAGCTCTTAGGTTTTATATTTCTCAGGCAGGATGCAAACACAATGTGTTAGAGGACACATGGCAAGGTAACTAAGTGGTCATCATGAATCTTCTTTTTGTTCTGACTTCAACTGAGGGGAAAGTGCCTCTACTCACTCCACCATGTTTAAGATAGGCAGAAGATTACAGTCCATCAATAATCATCTCCAGAGAAATTCCTCTCTTATAACTATTGGCTTTTTAAACCCTAGGTATGTGTTAGTCCCAGTTGAACTTGCACATAGATAGGCTAGCTCATCACTCTGAAATGTGTAAATTATGGGCAATATATGTTCTTTTCTCAGGTTTTGTTATTTCAGCTAAACATGAGAGAGAGAGAGAGAGAAGAGCTTGAGCTTTTAGTTATATAAATGTAAGCAAACAACAGATGACTCTCCCCTGTTTTCTGGGCCTGATGATGAAATGCTTATTTAAAAATCCCCAATCTTTCTCAAGTTACTTTAAATTTTAGGGATATCACTTCTTTGTTTTCAAACAAACAATAGTAATTTTTGTTAACTTTTTCCTTTTTCCTTAAAAGTCTTTTTCCTTTAAAGTCTAAAGCTTACCTTATTTTTCTCATCCATTTATTTTGAAGAGTTGATTTTCCTTTCTCTCTGTTTTTAGGAAACAACAAAAAAGAATGAAAAAGAAAGGTGGAAAGAAAAAAGTAGATAGGTAGAAAGAAAAGAAAGAAGGGAGGAAGAAAAGAAAAAAAGGAAGGAAAGAGAGAGAGAGAAAAAAGAAAGAAAAAAAGAAAGAAAAAGAAAGAAAGAAAGAAAGAAAGAAAGAAAGAAAGAAAGAAAGAAAGAAAGAAAGAAAGAAAGAAAGAAAGAAAGAAAGAAAGAAAGAAAGAAAGAAAGAAAGAAAGAAAGAAAGAAAGAAAGAAAGAAAACTAAAATTTAGCATGTTGTTTGTGATTAAGTCATATCTGAATTTCTTTTTTGGATTGGAAAATAATGTCACTGCTGTTTCGTGTATACTAACAAAATCAAATATTACTTTTTAGTCTAATTTTGTGGAATTCTGATCATTATTTGCCAACTATTTCTGGGGTTATTTATTCTCAAACATATGCCTACTTTTGTCTACATTATAAAAATAATCTAATTTTCTAAATGTAACTGTCATTGATTTCTTTTATCTGAGAAAATTCTTTTGTTATGATTCTAAAGTGATACACTTTAATTTTATATGCTTTGAAAAATAATAATATAATAAAAAATAATAATCATAGACTCATCTCCCAGAGATAAGCACCATATTATTCTGCTTTCTTTTTCAAATATTTTATATATATGACTACCACTACCTGAATAGGTGGGAAAATGACAGATTAATAGATAGAATAATAAATAGTGAGTGATAGATTAATCCAAGATACTGAAATCTAAATATCTCCAAATTTCCATGGTTCAAATTTTATTTTCTTTTTAATTGTCAAATCAAATACCTGGAATCTTTATCCTAGGTTTAATAAAAAATTCAGCATCTCTCACCCTGATTTGGGATAATTAACATGAGATAATTTTTTTCTTGACATTTCTTGTTCTAAACCCTTTACTTTACCTAAGGAATTTTAAGAAGCAGATTTTCAAAAGGTTTTATAATCTTTCACAGTGTGTTGTTTTCCACTGCAAATTTTACTTTTTTTCAGTAATTAATTTTCTCATTCAGTCACACTTTTGGTTATGTAAATCGTTATTTAACAAGTAATTATTAAAACTTTATTATTCTTGCCGCTGTGGAAAGCATTTGAATACAGAGGTGAGACAGAAAGCAAAGTTTTTTTTTAATAATTAAATTAGAATTTTGCTCTCTGAGGTAGTGCGTATAGGTGAAAGTTTGCCTCAATCAGTCTTTTGGCTTTCATAAAAATGTTTGAATATTGTACAACATAGCTCGGTGGTAATGTGGTATGGGAACTTAATTACTCTGA
Organism: Macroglossus sobrinus; assembly: GCA_004027375.1. Lineage (NCBI taxonomy): Eukaryota > Metazoa > Chordata > Mammalia > Chiroptera > Pteropodidae > Macroglossus > Macroglossus sobrinus. The sequence continues at coordinate 55,382 of PVKZ01003057.1, forward strand.
CATCTTGTTATAAGGAAGTAATTATCCTAACTAATATGAATTCATCACAAACAATTGGATCTACCAATTCAAGGCAACAATTTGAAATATGTTAAATGATATTTATCAGAAAAAAAAGACAATATGTTAACTTTTGATCTAGAGATCCACATGTACTTGAGAAACATATTGACATATAATTTAATTTTATTTCTAAATAAACACTGAATCAGAGATTTTGCCATGTGTTAGACATTCCCACTTATTTATTTAAGCCAATAATCATCTGTTCAATTAAGTTTTTGCATTCATCATCCAATTTAAAAATTTATTCCTTTTTAGTCTACATCTAGAATGTATACATTTATCAAGCTGTGAACATAGAAAATCAGACAACGAGAAAAGATATTCAGGGAATAATGACGTAAATTATAACATACATTGTCTTTTTTTTTTTCTTGAGATGTGTATATCTCACATATACAACTTGATTTATATGGTAACCACCATTAAAGAAATGGATTTAATCAAATTTAAAACAGAAAGTTTGTTTTATCTCACCACTTTGGACATCAATCTTGTATCACACATATCTTTAATCTGATTTATTAGCGATTAAATACTCATTAGTAACACAGTAAGTTGAAGCCAGGTTACTACACTCAAATTTAAGTAACCAGCTATTAATTCCCTGTGCTGATTATTTCCATTTCTCTTTTTGTTAATTGCCTTTTTTACTTGGTAAGTATATTTAAAGTTAATATGAAGAGAAAATCTAAATACTTTATTTGTAACAATATAAACACAACCAGATGTGCAGGGGTAAAGATAACAATGCCATACAAAAATTAATGGGATGCAGCAGATAGCCATTTGAACCATATAGATTTCATGCTTTCAGAAATACATAAGATGAAAAATCTATTAAACCAAGTGATGAATCTGAAAATATAAACAGTGGTGAATGTTTGCAGAAAATGTTATTTGCTAGTGTTTTATGTTTGTCTAACGCATATAATACTTTCCCTGAATTATACTTATGTTGATCACAGCTAATTCCATTAAGATTGTAAAATGTCAAGTTTTCTTCATCTTAAGTGGTTAGATTGTATGAATATTTTAAATTGTAATTACTTAGCTTATATTGTATTGTACTTTAAAGACTCATTAAATTAGTTGTCAACTTAACACTTCATTTGACCCTATGATTCCTTGGAATAGATACAAAGGGCATTTGTGTTATTGCAAATGAACTTAGTTTAAAAATCATTTCTACTGACTGTTTAACATGATGAGATAAAGTAGTACCCAGTAACTTTGATATTCACCATTAAGATATATCTATGAGAACATACATAAAGAAATAAATAATCCACTATACATTTTGAAAATATAGAAAATTATATGACGAAGTGTATATTTATTCATTTATTTTATAATTTAAAATATATTTATTTAAGATGTCATTCTGATCCTGTAACATATGAGTATTGTGTCTACCCAGTCTTGGCAGTTGAGTATCACCACCTGCTCTCTGTTTTTCAGGATCCTATCTTAACAGCTTCTCTTACCTTAATGTTTGATCCAAAACAACCACTTATTACTGTTTTACTAAATGCTAATGCTCCTCTTTACAGTAAGGTAAGAGAAGTGTTAATCCACCACTCTATAAAGTCCTAGTCTTTAGCTCTGTCCTCCCATTGCAGGAGATAAGACCTCTTTCTAACCTTCTAGGAAAGTTTACTGGCTTTTACACTTGGCTTTCCATAGTCTGTTAATTGCCTTTAACTTTGTGTTATCTTTTTCAGAACATTAAAATGCTTAATAATATTAATTCAAAATCATTGCCTATATAATTATTATTCACCTTGTACTTTTTAGAGAGCCAATATCAGTCACACAAACTAATGCATTTTCTACAGAATATGCCATCCTGATTCATCACCAGTGTTTTTTAACCTTTGGGCTGCTTTATTGTTCCAGGAGTTTTCTATGTTCCATCTACTACCATGGATGTCATCCTCATTGTCAGGTTGACAGTAAGAAATCCACCTACAAAGTATCATCATAATTTGCTTCCTCTGAACACTCTCAGTATAACTGGTCATAGATTTTTCAAGGAGGAGATGCTCAACTAGTGTTTTGTATGCAGAGTGTTTATTAGGGATCTGTACACATGGAATTGAGGTGGAGAAGCAGGACTGGCAATGATGCAAAAGCAATTTGCCATGAAGGCCTAGAAACATGTTACTCAAACCAATAAGGAAGTCTGGAGCACATAACAACCCATCAGAGTTACCCTACTTTGGACCAAAATGGCCGAGTCATTATACTGTCCTCATCAGGCATTAATTATAAGTTACCCCAGGAAGTCTGTTCTTTGTCAGGGCAGCTCTTTGTTTCTGAGTCAGGTTTATAGATACTAATAATGAGCTGTTTGTTGACATGTGAAACAACAAGTTATTGCTTGAAGGAGAACTGGTATTCACATCACTATGTTCATTACACAGTTTAGTCACTACAACAAACCAATTTAGTAATCTGGAAGTCACAGCAATAGAAAGTACCTAAACTGAAGCAGAGAAATAAACAGGAAAGAAAAACAAAGCATAGGAAAAAATTGGGAAACATTAGAAATATAACTTGAGTGTAATTGGAGTTCTAGTAGAAAAGGAAAGATTAGAATAAAAGCAATACTTGAAGTTATCAAATCTGAGATGTCAAAACATTAAAACAATACACCAAAGCACAAATTCAGGAAGCTCAGCAAACTTCATACAGAATAAATATAAATAAAACTACATCTAGGTATATCCTGATCAAACTACTGAAGAGCAAGGAAAAGTGGAAATCTTAAAAGTAATCTCTCTCTCTCTCTCTCTCTCTCTCTCTCTCTCTCTCTCACACACACACACACACACACACACACACACAGACAACATATTCTGGGAACAAAAAGAAGAGTAAAAGCTGTTTTTTTGTTGTTTTTAACCAAAAAAAAAAAAAAACATGAAACCCAGAAAACATGTAATACATTATTCAATTGTTGAAAGACCATAACTATCAACTTAAACGTTTATAGCCAATAAATATACCCTATTACAATGAAAGTGAAACAAAAACACTTTCAAATAATTGAAAGCTGAGAATATATATATTTTTTTTTGTCAACAGGGCTTGTATTACAAGTACAAGGTAAAATTTCCATCAGATAAATTTCAAATCTAAATTTCAGTAAGAAACAAGAAAACTTTTGAAAAAACATATAAGAATAAATTAATGACCATAAAGAAGAAAAATATTTCTTTTAAAAAATTTGTTAGCCTATACCTATTGTAAAAACTTATGTTTATCAAAATATACACAAAGAAAGTGAAAAGGTAAGCTACAAAGTAGAAGATATGTGTATTGATAAATATGATGATGGACACATATCACATGTATTATGTATATATGTAAAATAGCTACCAATTCGTATCAAAGAGACTGAAAAACCTAATTGAAAAAGCAAAAGTCCTAATCAGGCAATTCTTAAACAAGGATGTCCAAGATAAATACATGAAAAGAAAAGGGGCTTAACTTTATTGGATATAGAAAAATGCAAATTAAAATACAAAGCAATACCAATTCTTAGCAAAATGTGGGGCAATCACAACTATTATTCACTATGTGTGAGATTTTAAACTATTATTGTTTTTTGGCTATCTGTATCTATCAATATCTATTAAAGCTAAAAATATACATGCCCTTTGAATGTGGAACTATATTTCAAGAATTATGATCAATGAAATGCATATATATGGTCTTCAAATTCATGCACAGAATTTCTATAACAGCGCTTTTTGGATACTAACCAACAAAACTATAATAGATAAATGATGGTGTTTTCACACATGCAATGACTGTACATAAATTAGAATAAACTAATGTTCTATAAAACATTATATTGACTTTAATAAATAGCCTATTAAACAAAACTAGCCAGACATAAAAAAGTACATACTGTATGATTATGTTCATATAAAGTTCAAATATAGATATGATTAATATCATCATGGTTATTATTAGCAATGAATGAATAAGTAGTATTTGAAAGGAGGCTTCTAGCATACTGAAATGTTTTCTTTTCTCCTTGTGATTTTGATCACATAACATACTATGTTCATGAAATTCCATTATGCTATTTGTTTTTGTACTTTTCAGTAGTATATTATATTAAGTAAAAAGTTAAAAAGAGTATTGAGAATGACTGACTATGAATGTGTAAAAAGTATTGAATATAGGTTCTTGAGTGAAAAAAATAAAAATACAAATAATAAATAAAAAATACAAAACAAAAATATATATGCACTCACAAAAATATATAAATAATTTAAAAGTTATATGTGGATTATACATTATAAGTGATTCTTAAATTATTTTTGCTTAGATTTTTTAATTAAAATTTCTAAGTTCTCTAACATGAACAAACTTTTGTTTTTAATAAAAACATAATTATTTTAAAATTTCTGTTAAACAACAGCAACTGTTGGGGGTGGTAAGAGAAAATATCTCAGATAACAAATAATGGCTACTTTACTTCAAAATTTTTATTTCACTAAAAAGAACTCCTATTGTCACTCTTTGTTGTCGTCACAATTATTCTATTGTGAGTAATTGTCAGTAGAAAGACTACAAAACTTTCCTATCATATATGAAACATCATCGTTGGCACTGATTTCAGGATTTAGTGGAGTATGTACCTTTAAAATTTGCCTTGGTCTTTCTGTCAGACCAGACTGTTTGCCAGATATATATCAGTATCAGTCTTTCTTCATTAGTTTTTTTGCTAGGCTGCTCTTACTACCTCTATCCAAAGTTATACTTTATTGCCTCAAGTTCTACATCAGGATCCTCAAAGTGTTTTATTTTCCTTCTATCATGGTTATTGACTCCACTTTAGCTGCTACACTAGAACTGTTATGTAATTATATTTTTTCTTCTAAATTACTTGTGTAGGTTGCGTGAACTACATGCACCCACAATGTGCACATGCACACAAACACACACGTTGCACAAACACACACACACACACACACCTAAAAACAAAAGTAAAAACTAAAATAAAATTACATTAAATCTTAGTATCAGTATTAACATTTTTTGTTTGATAGCCAGAATGCCTAGATTTGCATTCCAGCTCTAACACTTGTCAACCTGATGCAAGTTATATAACTCAATTATTCTTCATATTCATCTGTAAAAAGGAAACAAAAATGGTAATTATGAAATTATGTTTTTGTGAGAACTACAGAATTTAATTTATATAAAGCAATTGGAATAGGGTTTACTACAGCCAAGGCATCATAATAATGGTGTTTGTTTTTATGCTATTATTAATATAATTTATGTTGCTCTTTTTTTCAACTTGTTTTTTATTGTTTTTCATAGTGGAGAATACATCAAATATTTTTTCTTATTTTTATTTTAAACTTAATATTTATTTTAGAAATTTCTCAAGTCATTAAAATAATCTTCCAAGTTGTCTGTATACTTTTAATTTTTTTTATTTCACATTTAAATCTTTAGTTAATTTTAAGTTTATTGTTCTGTAAGTGTTGCAATAAGAATCCAATTTTATGTGCCTCTGAAAACCCAGCTATCTCTTAATTATTTCTTTCTTTTTCCAGTGGTCTGCAATGCCACTCCTTTTAAAATAATTTTTTATGCATAAATGAATCTATTTCTGGCTCTGTATTCCGTTCCAGGGGTTAATTTTTTTTATTTCTGTGTAATTATTACAATTTTAATCATAATAACTAGAATAAGTCTTGCCAGCTGTGAAGGAAAGATCATCATTTTACTTTTCTTTTCTAGCAGTTTCTTGCCTTTCTTAATTCTTTGTTCTACTACATTGTTGTATAACCATATCAAGTTCTTTAACAATTACAACTGGGATTTTGTTTTGGAAATGTGTTACAAATCATATAGGTTCACTTCCTGGAGACATTACTGTGTCTCTGCCATGTTTTATATAGAAATACAAATATCAGAGAACATTTATGAACATATAAAAATGCTAATAATATTATCTTGCTTAATTTTCATTTCAACCCATGATTCTATAATCATAATCAATTAGTAAATGATGACCTGAAAACTTAGGTGTGTTAATTACATGATCTTTAGCCACATAGCCTGTAAATGAGAAAACTTGCATTTAAACCCAAATCTACCTGACAAGAAGTTAAAAATGTGGTTAAACTGAGAGCTTAAAAAAGAAAAAGTATGCTGATAAGGCATCTCAGCATTGGTTTGTGTGATAGGCTAAATAATAGTCTCCCCAAGGATATCTACAGATATTGTTAAAGATACTGAGATGAAGAGGTTGTACTGTATTATCAGTATGGGCTTGATATAATCATTAGTCCTCAACTAAGAGAGACAAGATATCAGAGCAATAGTAGGAAGTGGAATGACAAAAGCAAGAAGTTGGAGTGATGCAAGGGAAGGGTCACAAGCCAAGAGATGTGGCCTCTAGAGGCTTCTAAAACAGGCTCTAAAAGTTAAATAGGACAAGAAAACATATTGTGGGCCCCAGGCCTGGCTGGTCCCAGGTCTGGCTGCAACCCAGGCTCACAGCTAAGGGTGTGACACCAAGTGCAGCATATCAATTAAATGCAGTAGTGCGCCTACACCTAGTTTATGTAAGCATGATTTAGCTTGTTATATCACACATGTGTAGCAGGATGCCATTATTGTTCTCTGACATATATAAACCTCATGAAGTCCCCTAAAATGGAAGTGCACTCTCCACAATAAAGTTGGTGCCTGACATTTTGTTGTCATGTTGGCTCCTCACAGATTCTTCCAACTGGGCGTCTTACCATCAAAACTTTCCCTTCTCAATCAGCTTGGCGCTGACACATATTCTTACCTTAGAGCCTCTAGTAAGAACTAGACATGATGATACCTTGACATTAGCCCAATAAAACTAATTTTGGGCTTCAGACCTCTAGAACTGCAAGTAAGAAATGTGGTGTTTTTTTAGCACAGTGTTTATAGCAATTTGTTACATTAACAACAACAAACACAGTTTGCTGTACTTAAATAAACACACCAAGAATACCACATCACAGACTATTTGTAGGTCAGGCAAAGACAAATTTTATTTTCTGAATTAACATATTAGAGGGGTTACTAATAAACACCTGTTACTAAAAGAAGTCTCCTTTGGGGAACTTTTACAGTGGCCCTTAAAATCATGAAGTCATTCCAAATGACATATTTCTCCTTGGTTGGTTCCCATTTCAAAAACATTGTTTTTTCCCTTCACATCCTGTTGAGCTTTGTCATGCTGAAGACTTCCCACAGCATGCCACCACTGCAACTGAATGATAGAAATACAAACACCAGTGGGAGCCACGTCTTTTAAAAAAAATTAATTAAACTGTCACCTAGAATAGAGCCAACACCTCCACAATTCTGTAAATGAATGAAGATCTATCAACCTTGGTCATGATGAAGACAGGAAATTGAAGTCTTTTTTATGTACTCTCTACTTTCAGGTCATCTTCAATAAAAACAATTTATGGATATTTTGAAGAAGCTAAATATTCTGGGTCTTTTTTCTTATTCTATGGAGTCAATCTGTAACTAAAAACTGAATTATGAAAGATATATCAGGTGAAATAAGAGAGGCATGATACTGTAAGTTTATAACTACATAAATACAATTTAAAATCTTTGATAATTTAAGCATTACATTTAATTTTTTAAACATTAGCTTTTTTAAAAACCTATTACCAACATTATAAATTCTAGCAAATTTATTTAAATAATCAATGGAATTATAATTAAATGCAATATTTATTGAAAATTTTGGAAAAAATTATTGGAATGGATTATAATATATACCAGATATGCATAGATTTTTAAATCTGCTTGTATTTTTTACATATCTTTCACCTCAGAGGTGAAGAAAGAGCATCTCTTTAACAGTGGAAAAAAAATTACTACATTGATTACTTTCGTTTATTTTATTTTAAATAAACTAGCCATTTTAAAGTCCAAATTGCCTACTCATGCATTTTGTCCCCTTTCAAGGGTTTGCCAGTTCCAATCCTTTCTTTCAAAGTGTCTTTGAAATACCATCCTCATTTTTATCATTTTCACCGTGGGTGGCAGAAAGATCTTTGCTCATTAGCTTACATCTTGTATCCACATTAGATTTTGCAATTAAATCTATCGCCAATACTCCTCTCAGTATTCCTTTGCCATCAGGAAACATTCCGCCTTTAGTGTGTTCTATATCTAGGAATATACAAAGCTGCTCCCAGATGCCTGATATTTCTTGTTTTATGCCAAATGTGGAGCTTCAGTGGGAGATGAACAGTTCTTGAGCTAAAATTGTGAAAGAAATACCAGTTACTGTGTTCTCATATTATCCTTACAGCTCTACCCTAAACATAATTTCAACCCAGGATAGTGCAGGTTTATTTTAATTTACTCAAAATTTTAAGTGGTCAAATGTGTTTTAGAATTCAGAATTTGATAGATATTAAAAAGCAGTCTTTAATCAAGTACACTAGTGTTGCTGCAATAAAAGATATAAATATTTATGTAAAGTGGTATTTAGAGCTTTTTTCTATTTTGGAAGTGTAGATAAGAGACTGCAGACTTGTAGATTCTGAGCCTCTGCCCTTTATCTAATCCTCACACAAACTTCTACTCTCAGCATCTACTCATTTCATATTATACTGCCATATTATTCGCACTATATCAGTCCTCCAATCTTCTGCTGAATTTTGTTTAATGAAGCCTGGTATTTACAAAAGTACTTTCAGGTTATTTATTTATTTATTTATTTATTTATTTATTTATTTATTTATTTTTTAAACTCAGGCCTTGACTCTACTTTGAAAATTTATATATATATAATACATATGACATATAGATATAGATATAGATATAGATATAGATATAGATATAGATATAGATATAGATATAGATATAGATATAGATATAGATATAGATAGATAGATGATAGATAGATAGATAGATAGATAGATAGATAGATAGATAGATAATGACTGTATACAACATTTTCATAGTCTTTCATTCTTCTAATGATAAACACTATACATTTTCACTCTACTGAATTCAAAGACAGCCACATGACACACTTTGACCGATAAAAGATAAGCAGAAGTCATACTAGGTTACTTTTAGATAGAAGTTTATAAAACTAACACTATATTCTCTTTCCTCTGCATTTGTAATCCTGAAAGCATGTGTCAGGATAGAGTCTCAGAAGCCTGCTCCTCTCTAACTCATGGTCAGTCTATAAGATATTTAGATTGTATTTTACTGTGGTATATCCTAGCCTAGACTGTCAGGTGCAAATATTTATAAATATAACCTAATAACAATATTCCAAACATATTCTGAAATTATATAAAACTTGTTCAATTGTCATTGAGATTACACATGTAACACCAAATCAGCTCTTTTTAAAACATAAAAAATTAAGGGTATAGCTACTTCTCTTTTTCATTATACAGATGTAGTTGTTATTTATAAATGGGAATTCCATTCTCTGTTTATTTTTGTATTATTTACTTTTAATGGCCATTAAAAAATATCTATATCAACTTTGATATTTAATTGCCAGGAAGCCTCTGTAATTCACTCCAAAATTCTGTCATCTCCCATTGAGGATATGGAGCCCAATATAATGGTGCTTTTCCTGCTCTTGGTTCTAAAATACAATGGACAGACAGAAACAAGATTATCGACAATTTCAGTTGACCTACTCACCAGAATATTCCCCTTTATCTTTATGATCTAGCTTAGGGATCTCCAAGAACTCCTATTTAGGTGGAGAGATCTTTGTGTTAGGTAGTTAGTCAGGCATGAGAGACAGGAGCAAACGCCCAGCTCTGTAATCATAGAAACTTTCCTTGAAGACTTTCTTTATGGATATCCTAGAAATCTCTCCCTTTTAAGGTTATAAATTACCTCAAATTCTAGAGCACAAAAGCCATAAAAACTTCTGGCTAAACCAGCTACGAACACATGAGCAGAAAGTATTGCCCGTAACTTCAGTCTCATTATACCATCTTTATAATCTCACAATTATGCCTAGAAGTTCATGAATCTAATTATAGCAGACTAAATTCTGGGTAAGCACATGTACAATAGGCAAAGTATTATATAGCAGTCAGCTGTCAGTCAAAGTGACCTCACATAAGGATCATCTAAGACCACCCATCATGGCTGAAATATAAATGGACTTCCCATTTTTGCATTGTTACAGTGTTTCTGGGTAGAAAAACACTCCTCCCTTTGGGGTATACTGTCTTATATCTTCACTTCCCAAATTTCATAGGGCAGCAGCCTTTCTTAGAGCATCCTGATTTTTTCCAAAATGTACTTTCAATAAATCTTATTCTTTCTAAATCTCGCCGACCTGTAATTCTTTGCTGCGTAGGCAGAAAAGAATCAAGGGACAACACAACACTGCCACCGTCCACCATTCTCCTTCTCTTCCCCCATGCCACTGGGATGACGCAGGATTTCATATAACCCCAGCAGTGACATTTGGTAGCACAACAAAATTCATAAATCCTCCCTCAATACTCTGCTAAGGTAGTTCATCATGTTTACCTGTTAATTCTAGGCAAATTTTGCATTGCAGTATCCATAATCTATTTGGGCAATATATCAGGAGAAATTCCATATATTCTTGCCAGGAAGTTAAGTCTCAACACATGGGAGATTGCTTTCACATTAATAAATTCTTCTCCATCCAGCTTTATATTCTTTATTCCTATCCTGGTTCAAAACTTCATGATCTCTCTCTCTCTCTCTCTCTCTCTCTCTATATATATATATATATATAGATAGATAGATATAGATATAGATATAGATAGATTACTTTTGTTTATTTTATTTTAAATAATAAATTTTATATAGAGATATATAGATATAGATATAGATAGATATAGATATGATCTGTATATAGATCTATATATAGATTATATATATGTATAGATATAGATATAGATATGATCTGTATATATATATATATATATATATATATACAGATCATATATGTACATACACACACACACACACACATACATACATATGTACTACATACATATGTACCCTAGGTCTTGGCAATTATTTCAGAGTAACTACTGTTTTCTCCTTGAACACAGACTAAATTATTCTTTTCCAGTTAATTGTCTCAAAGCAATAAAGAGAGGAAACAGAAGAAAGTTCAGAGGAAAACCAGTATCATCTTGCAAAGCAGCTGCCTCAGATGGTATCTTTGCTGGATCACCACTCAAGTTGAGATTATAATTTTCTAACTAGTGTAGTGTGGGAGGTCTTCTCTGTGTCAATATTGCTCAACGGAAAATGTGGTTTTAAGATTTGGGAGATTATCTAAATCAGTTTCCTCATCCTAGAGCTCAGATTTCCATGACTTTCTCATTAAGACTTGGATTTTTGCATAAGGAATCTGTTGATGCTGCAAAATAAGTCCCCTCTGTAATTCTGCCACATTTAGAATGAAATTCTGGGATTAATTTTCAGCACAAATTATACCATAGTTGTAAGAGATGAGGGTGTCTTCAAAGTTACCCTGGAGGCCTTCTGAGTAATTTTAGTTAACACTTAACTGACCTGGGCCTGTCATTTTTTTGTTATGACTTCTAAAGTAATTAACAAAGTAAGATAATTTCACACATCTTTAAATAACATCCAAGAGCCTTAGTTATCTCATATCCCAAAGCTTTATCAGATTTATCTTCCATATAACCTTGTTTCATCTCAATACCTGTGTGAATTTTAGTTATTGTGATACTGCCAAATACAATTACTCCTCCTCCTACCACCAGAAACGGGGTCTTTGTTTTGGGCTGTCCAATAAGTGTTTTATTTCTAGAGTTCCAGTCTTGGGATATGTTTTTAGAACTACTTGCAGTGCCAATAGTTTCAGCTTGAGTTCTCTGCACTACCTACCACCTGCCTTTGCAAAAGCAACTGGAGGAAAGGAAGATACTATGCAGGTATTTTACTCATGTCACTACTGCAGGCAACTAGTGCTCAGCTCCTCCCTGGGCCTGTAGAGGAGCTTAGAGAATGATGTTCAGAAGTGCTCAACAATGAATTGACTTGGGGGAACATTTATTCTTTGCCTACTGTCCCTCCCCCAACATTGGTTGGTTATTGCATAAGGAGGACATGATTACTATGTATTAGTGGGTTACTCATGTTCAACCATGTATAACTATGAAAAAAAAAGTCATTTTTATCTTTAGGCTAGACACTTGTAACATAAGTTAGATAGAATCCTGCACAAAAATTGTCAGCCACTAATCAAATAAGATCATAGATGATGCCACAAAAGAGGAAGTAGGAAACAAGAAATGTCATATATAAAATCCTGCTTTGCAGTATACACATTCTGCATAGTTTTCAAAAAGCAGGTATTAAAAGTGGAATTTATTTAAATACACACACACAAAAAAATAGACAACTAGATAAATAAGCAAATTAAATAAAAAAATCATTTTGGAAAATCCACACACACTGAATGAAAGTAGAACTATAACTCTGTCTTTGTTTTTATTAGTTTACTTTTCTGAATTCTTGACCAGTGCTAGACATTAGATCTATACAAAAATGATTCAGTATCTTAATAAGATACTGTGTATTTTACGCAGCATAGGAAGGAAAATAACCCTCAAGATCCCTCCCATTTTCTCTCTAAACTTGCCTAGACAGTTTGGTTCATATCTATCACTTCAATTAACTATTAGGTAATAGATGCCATTCTATAGTGACTGGCCACTTCTACTCCTGCAGACAGCAGGATTCCTGGGACCAGGGCCAAACTGAGATCTGAAATGTTTAATAATATGTTAATATCTAAACAATTCCTTTGCCATATATATAACCTTGTAAATTCTATTCATTTTTACTTAATCTGAAGTTCAGAGGTCTCATTAACACTGAATGGAGAAAAAAGACAAAGGAGTTTTGAAAGAGCAGTATATGAATAAAAGATAGATTAAGGACAAAATATTTAAAAGAAGAGAATGTTCTTTTCCAACTTTAATTTGCAATAGAATCGGGCTAAAGAATTGTTTAAAAAATGTTCAGATTTCTAGTTTCTCTTTCTGATTAAATTTTATGTCCATATTCTGGTAAACTTTCTCCTCATTTCTTTTATATTTACATCATAACAACAATCATTACATTGTCCTAAGTACCTATTAGGAAATCATTCATACATAACAATAAATTTTAGATGAAAGGGTAGGGGAGAGAAGTGGAAGAGAAAAGAGAGAAGAAAAGGAAAGAAAATATACAGGCCCAGTCATATATCCAGTGAAATGAAAATGTCCATGGTTCTAATTCTTGTATTTTTACATATTTCCATGTATTTTTATAAATTTTGCAATAATTTTGATGCATACTTAGTTTGATAGTAACACTAAATGCTTTATCTTTAGTCATTATCTTAGGTAGCTAGTCAGACATGAGAGAAAGGGGAACAAAGGAATGGCGGCCCAGCCCAGAGACTGCATAAAGAACACCCCATTAGTAGCTGAAGAATCCCCCTGCATCCCAAGAGACAAAAGACAAGAGGGCCATACCCTATAAGTGGTTTAATCTGGCCACAGACACCTGCGCAGAAGGTACTAACCTAACCTGCCCACAACCTCAGCCTTGTTATACCCATTATTATAATATCATGTTTATGCCCAGAAGTTTGTGAATCTAATAACAGACTGACTTGTGGATAAGCACATGCACACTAGGCAGAATTATATAGCAGCCAAGTGTCAAACAAAATGACCTCATGTGTTAATCACCTAAGAATGCCTTTGTAACCAATTATCTCTGCCCTAATATAATACAGACCTTCCCACTTTTACATTGTTACAGCTCTCTTTGCTGAGAACCTTCTCCTCCCATGGATTATACTCTATCTTTTATCTTTTCACCTTCCAAATTCCACAGGGCTACAACCTTCGTTACTATGGCCTGTCTCCTTCTAAAATATACCTTTAATAAATCTTTTTCTAAATCTCACTGACCTGTAATTCTTTGCTGCACTGGCGTGGAAGAACAAAGAAAAACTGCAAATTATACTTCTACATTGTTATCCCTCCACCATGCTGCTGGGGTGATGTCCAAATTCAAACTGCCCCTAAAGGTAAAAATTAGAATAATTATTTTTAAAAATATTTAAAATGCAGGTTTTTTTTCTGAAGAAACTAAGACTTAAAAATTGAAAATTAACATTTTAAAAATTACCCTGAAAATTCATACTCTCAATCCAAACATATATGCCCATTATTTTATATAATATCTACAGGGCATTTGTTTTTTAAAATTTAATATTTATTACAGAATCCTCAATATTTTGTTAAAACAATGTCTCTCTGTATCATAAGTCAGAAATTTAAAATATGGAGATTTTTAAAAAGAGTAAATGAAAAAGATTATCAGAGTTGAGAAACTGGGTAATATTCAAAAATGAGTAAAAATAGTGGAACATTTGAAAGAGCTTGACACTTTCAGCACTAAATAAAGCTCGTAAAAATGGATGGATGGAAACATGGATGAATGTAGAATTATATGTAAACATTTCTGAAACAACATTGTAGGCAGACACACTTTGGGGCAGGTTAACAAAAGTGAATGTGTTACATGGAGGACCATAATGGGAGGTTACAAGGATGGTGTTAGATGATTGGCACATGAGGTCATTTTGATTGACATTTGGCTGTTACATAATCTTTTGCCTACTACGCAGAATTCAGTCTGTTATAGATTCATGAACTTCATTATATTATAATGATAGTATAATGAGGCTAGGTCACAGCGAGGTTAATATAGAACAGTCTGTACAGGCACTCATGGCTGGTTTAAACTGGCTGGTTATTTTACTACTTTCTACTTCTTTGTTCCTCAGGATGCAAGGATAATTTAAAACTCTTAAATGGGTGTTTCAGGGAGGTCTTTACGAGAATCCTTCATTCCTTTTTTCCCTTGTCACTAATGCCTGCTTAACAACCTAACATTTCCTACCATGCATAATGGAAACAATCAAATAGGTAAAGAAACCATAGTCCATCTACAGGGTAAGATTTTAAATATATGCCGAACCACTTTTCAATTATTATCTCATGTGCATATTTATTTGTTTTTTTAGGACCAGATTCTGAGTGTGTTGAAGTTATTCATATGGGCAGAAATAGAAGATAAGCTCAATGAAGCATTAGTAAATGAAAATGGAACAAAAGTGAGCATAATGAATAAAATAGTATGCTCACTATTAAAAACAAAAATATATTCAGGAGGCTATTTATATTATTTTGGTTTCATTTTTACTTATAGTGTCCATTTTGCTGTGCTTTTTCTTTTCCTATATATATTTAAGCTACATGGATATGTATTTGCTATTTTACAGTTTCTTTATGACATGAAAAATTAAATAATTCAAAAGAAATGAGGTTTTAATAATATTAAATATTTTATGTACTGTTGCAACAGAGTGAAATGAGAATACACAGATTAAAGCCAGATACTTAGCTATACTAATGCCCAAATCAAGAGGATATGTAAAGTATGGTTAAAATTCTGAGATTCAAGTATTTATTTGCTTAAATTACTCATAATTAAGTTTTTAGTAAAAATTATGCTTACTTTCCCAATTTAAAAAGTACTACAAATAGTGAACAAAATGATTCTGAAAACATAAAATTATTTGAATTTTTAAAAATTTTATATAAAAATATCTTCATCTATGACTGAACATGCCCAATCTCGTCTGATCACAGAAGCTAAACAGGGTTGGGCCTGGTTAGTACTTGGATGAGAGACCATGTAGAAAGACTGGGTGCTATAGGCAAAAAAAAAAAAAAAAAAAAATTACAAATTACTCAGAAATACCTACTATTTGCACAATAAAATATAATTTATTTTTAATTAAATATTTTCAGAGAAAGAAAATCAATTAATGCTAGAAAAAAATGCTCATTATAAAAAAAATTACTTCATAACAAGAGATGGAATCCTATGAAAATCTCTCAGAAGTCTATATTATATATTAAGAAATTAATGTCATTATATGCATTTATTTTTAACCACCTATTTCTGTATAGGCCTAAGTGAAACTTACTACATTGTGAAATTTAATCAACCAGTTCATAAGAATAAGCTATCTTGGTCACTATGCAATTGAAAACCTTGAGTTTTTTTTTTAAATAAGTTTATACTGTGATATCTTAGTTAAATTTCATTATAGTGTTTTAAGAGATATTAATAAGTAAATGTAACCTATAATTCCAATATCTTAGAGAATTAAATTATAATCAGAAAAAAATTCACCTGATAATGAAATTATATCACATGCAGTAATTATAATACTAAAGACATTATACATAAAAATCATGCATATAATAAAATAATCTCTGCTGAATTATTTGATCAATTAGGTCTTTCTTTCCTGTTAGAAAGCACCATTTTTAAAACTTTTTAATCATACAATGTATTTAATAGACTATCTATATCTTCCTAAAGACATGTTACTAATGAGTTGTTCTCATTTTCTGTTGAATGTTATATTAAGTACCGTTATAAGTTTGCTGTTCATTTGTTGTATTGTAATGTAGTTTACATAACTCTGCTTTGGTATGCTTTAACTCATGTTTTCTCCTTTCTTGGACAAATATGGTAACACTTCCAAGTCCTAGAAATTTGCTAGTTTTTTTTTTTTCATTTTAATGTTTCCACAGTTATTAACACTTTTCCATTCCTTAATAAGGGGTAAGATGAAAGATTGTTTTATCCTTTCCCATGTATATCGATCTTTCAGGAATCTGCTCTGTAAGTTCTTTCTTGGCTGTTTATTATGTATATGGTTTATGTGGATTTTTGCTTATTTACTTTAGGCTTTAAATATCTAAATACTTTTGTCAATTATGGGCATCATAAATACTTCTCCCTAGTTACTTTTACTCTTGTTAATTTCATTCCGTGGATTTTTTGTTTGTTTGTTTTTGTATTTATCTTTGTAATTTTGTCCAGCATATTTTTATTTTTAAAAAAATTATAAATACATTTATATGCATATGTACTTTTTTATTGTCTTTGCTTTTGGGTTTTCTTTAAGAAATAAGTCTGTACTATGTTTCTTTATTTTCAGTAATGGTTTAAAGGTTTTAGCACGTTTTCTTTTAATTCATCAAGAATTGATTATTGTAGAGTATGAGCAAGAATATAGTTTTACTTGTTTTCTATATAGAAAGTCGATGGTCACAAAAGAATGTATCAACTGTTTCCCAAGCTTTCTATTCTCTAACAATTATCAACATAAATAAAATCTACTCCTATGTCATTTAGTTTGTTCAGTTTATCAGTATTATCAGCTTATACATTTCCTTTAAAATTATTTTTAATTAGCACTTTTATGGTACTTTATATCACAATTAGTGAATATGGTATATCTTTTTATTTTCAGGTTTTTATGTATGTCTTTTAATTAAATAGTGTACTTTAATTATGTTTTTTAATGAAGGTCCAGCACACATATTGTTAATATAATTCTCAGATTCATTACTAATTTAATGCTTTTATAAGTATCTTTTCTGTTGTATTTTCTAGCAGATATTGTTAAAACTTTGGTATATAATTGCTTGTATTTATCAATACATCAATTTTGAACTACAATCACATTATTTTTAGTTAAGAGCCAAAATTACCTTCATTACAAAAGTCTGTTATTATGTTTTTTCCAAAAAACTTTGGATTATTATTTTTATGACACATTATACTTTATAGAGAAAATATGCCACATATTCCTTATGCTATTTCCTACTAGCTGCTTTTCTTTGTTGATATGAGGATTCAAAATCTGGACTCTTTCTAATTATTGTTAAATGATTCATTCACATAATATACTTCATGTTTAGTCTAATGCTATATACAGAACTAGCTGTTGATTAGACTAATGCGATATAGATAAACATCCTAGTAAGATCTTTATTAAAATACTACAGCTATATTATTATAAAAACATAATATATACTCCACCCTTTACTCACTATCCTTCTCAATTTCTCTTGGTCTCTCTCACTCTTTGTCTCTAAGAGGAGACCACACTTACGTCTGTGGAGTACTACCCATTTTCTAATAAACTTTTCTTTTGACTTTAAAAAAATAAAACAGTATAAATACTAATGTTGAACTTTAACAAAAACATACACACAAACACATATATTTGATGATAGAACAGTATAATATGTTATAATAGGAATTGTAAGAACAAGATAAAACACAATGCAAGATACTGGTGTCTTTCTGTATTCCACTGAAATAGCTTCTTTGACAAAACAATATCTCTTTATGAGAGACTTTATGGTTCATAAACATATGTTTTAATATCTATGATTATAAGCCATTAATTCAGAAATCTCTACAGGTTAAAATTTTATGCAGCTTTACACTTTTTTAAGAAAAATAAATCTTGAATATGAATTCTTGATGTTCTTTAATGAGAGTTTTTTCTACAGAGACAAGTAATAGGTAAAATGTATATAATTAATTGCTGAGGAACACTGTGTAAAATTTTATCTTACAATTTTATCTTACAATATTTTTATGTAACAAAAATACATTTGTTCAGAATTGTTTTCTGAAAATGACAAGAAATTAAAATATTTCAGCTATAGAATATAGTAGGAAAGGTGTTATATTTAAAATCATGAGATCTGTCATAAACTTTGTTGCCTAACTAGTTCCTACAGTTCTGCTACTTAGCCCTACTCCATTTCTATTTCCTATGCTCTCTAGCAAGAATGATAGTATTACTTATTTTATTTTTCTAAAATACTTGAACTAAAGAGCAAATGAGCTATTGCATATTAAATTACTCTATTTGGTAATACATTACATATTATTACTATCCAAAATATTTATTATTCAATATTCAGAATATATCTTTCTGAGCATGATAAAGTTGTGCTAGTTTGATCTAAACATATTTAAGAGAGAATAAGTAGCTTCTAAATAAATATGATAGACTGAACACATATATCTAATTTTTCTCCCCCCAAGCCTAAAAAGAGTTGTAAAAAATTCACAAAGGTGAGTAAACAGGAATATAACAACCAAATTTTGGAAGCTGGAAGCAGATTTGCATTACTGATTTACTAAATTCCTGGAAGTCAGATCGTTAGCCATCAGTCAAGAAAGCTTATACCTGCATGATCTATAATTTGGAACCTTCGATAGGTTAAAAAACTGTAGGTAAAGTTGTGGGAACATAGAGAAGGGAGTTTGAAAGATGACTTAGAAATAATTAGATGTCTAGATGTACTAGCACTCTAATGAATAGAAAGAAGTTTATTCTCTATTAAGAGCAGCAGAGAGAGTCTCTGGACTGAGAATTGCCACTAATAGTTGACACCATAAGTCTTAAATGACCTGCCAGATCTCTGATCCCTAGATAGGCAATAGGCAGAGTGCTCAATGATAAAAATGACTAGCCTCAAAGACCTGAAAACAACTGATATTAAGGTTCCTCAACAACGTCTACAGGGAAACCTTAAGTCAAATGCTCAGAAGATTGCAACTTCTCCACTCTAAACATAGGCAAACATCCATAGACTAAAATAAATAAATTGAATAAAGACATAGAAGAAACAAATTATAGAAGAAAGAGAAAATATAGACACATTTATTATCAATTACTCAGAGAGATAAGATATTTTCTCCTTGGCTTTTCTTAAAATGAAAAATTTAGAGCATTAGAGAACCTCTGGTCTGAATGCATAACAAGTCACTAATGCTGTGTTTGCACACTCCTCAGCTGACTCATGCTGTGAACTCCCTCTGAAGCCTCACTCCACTTTTTGTTTGTTGATTTGTTTTAGACATGTCATGTTTTCATATAACAAAATACGCATACACACTTGATATCATTTAATATTTAATTCAAGTAAAATGCTTACCATATCAAAAAGAAAAAAAAAGCAGAAATTCTCATTTCTGCTTTTAGTAAAAGAGAGATGGAACTGGAAAGATTATCTAGAGAGACAGGGAAAAACACCAAAAAAAGGGGGGGAACGGAAAACAAAGATAAAAGATAACAATAAAGGACCCATCAGAAGATCTAATATTCAAAACTGAAAACAAATATACAGGGAAATTTATAATTAACTGAATTATTTTAGAAATTGTCAAAGCATCAAGGACAAGTATCCAGCATACTTAAAAACCTCACTTAAATTTATTTATTTATTGATTTGTTGTGTTGTTCAATAACTATATTGTGTGCTTTATATTTAGTAAGAACTCTTCAGAGCACTAGAGGTATAGCAGTGAAAACAAAGCACAAAAACAAAATATACCCTCACAGAACTTAATATTTAATGGAGTGAAACAAACAATAAGATAAATAAGAAAAATATACATTGTGTTATGTTAAATCAATTAAAGAAGGAGGCCGTCAGACTGATGTGACTCTAATGCCATGGTAGCCTACCATAGCAACCCAAAAGCTAAGACTGTAGATCCCTCAAATTATTTGATCAGAACACTAAGGAAAAACAATTACAAATAGCCAACTAGACTTTATAGATAATTAATAATTTATTTTCTTTGTTTCCTCACTCTCTATAAGCCTTTTGCTCCTGTTGAAGAACACTCCAAACAATTTTCTGTTTGACATACTGGATTCAAATTGATTTTTGTTTAGATAAATTTTCACAAATTTTAATATTTCTCAATTTATTCTTAAACAGTTATATTCATTTAAATAGTAAGAAAAAAATCAAGTAAGCAGAATAAAGAATGTTGGATGGTTGTGGTTAAAATTTTCCATAGTATGGCTGGTTGAGGTTATCTTATTGAGGTAATTTATGATGAGAAGAAGGTAAGAAAGCAAGCCATGTCTTTTTAGAATAAAAATATACCAGAAAAAAAGAAGAGACAGTTGCAGAAGTGTTTACAGGAACATGTATAGCATCTTTGAGGACCTTGAACAACATAGTATGGATAAGCATAAGAAACAAGGCAGGAA
This sequence comes from Macroglossus sobrinus, assembly GCA_004027375.1. NCBI lineage: Eukaryota > Metazoa > Chordata > Mammalia > Chiroptera > Pteropodidae > Macroglossus > Macroglossus sobrinus. Next base: position 76,449 of record PVKZ01003057.1, read on the forward strand.
CATTTTCAGATCTATAATGTTTCAAAAAGTGTCAGTAAGCTTCTAATGTTTATGCTTCATAAATATTAAGAATTATATCATGAAAACAGCAAACAAAGTCCAATAGAACTAAAGCAAATCTTCAGAAAAAAAATGGTGGTATGAGTTGAATTTTGTTCCCCCAAAAGGCAGATTGAAATTATTTGGCTAGTAGGGCTTTGAAGATGTAATCTAATTAAGATGAGATCATATTGGATTACAATTTGCATTAAATCCAATGATTGGTGTCTTTACAAGAAGGTCATATGATCATAGACATACACATGGATAAAGTCATGTGATGACCAAGGAAGAGATGGGAGTGATGTATCTACAAGCCAAAGAACACCAAGGATTACCAGCAACCACCATAATGTAGGAAGAAGCAAGAAAAGATTCTTTCCTAGAAATTTCAGAGGCTGTATGGCTCTGCTGACTCTTTGATTTTAGACTTCTAGCCCCCAGAACTGTGAAGGAATAAATTTTGGTTGTGTTAAGCCACTCGGTTTGTGGTACTTTGTTATGACAGCCCTAGGAAACTATTACAGATGATAAAAGGGAGATCCCAGAATGCAATAGTGAACCTAGAAAAAAGATATATACTGAAAATTCTAGAAGTATCCTAACAAAATAAAAGAATAAATTAAAAAGAAAGAGATCCAAAAATGACACAATCTACTCAGGAAAAAGACAAATATAATTATGGAATTGTAATGAAATAGTCTTAGGTGCTAACAGGTATACATAGAAGATGAATGAGAGTTCCAGTTATCTCTAAGGAAATAAAAAGGACCTGATGGATTATATTATATAATAACCCTTGTAAAGTATCTATTGAGATGCAATTAAAATGTATTTGAAAAATAGTAAAAGAAATCAAAAGGGTCAAATAAGTTATTTCTTGAGAGGAAGACAGAGGAGAAAGGGAAAATTATGGTAAGAAATGACTATTATAGTATTTAATAATATTTGAATTATAAAACCATGTAAATTGTTTAAGAAAGTAAGAGTTAATTTAAAATACATAAACATTTATATCATTAGATTAATTAATGAGACAGCAGTAAGAAAAAATATTTAAACAAATGTTTCCCTAAGATAAATTAATATTTACAATTATATTCCAACTATTTACAAAGTCTGGCTCAATAATTGTTAAGGATATTAAATCATAAATAAGCGACTCAGGATTATGATTTCATTTGTTAGAGACCATATCATTTCAAATTTCAATGCCTTCTCTATACACATAAAACAACAGAATTGTATTTTTTCATTATTTTGATCAAAATAAACCAACTTTTTAAACATGTATTATTTAAGAAAAAAGCAAATGAGATCAGGATTTTTAATATAAGAAATATGAAAATATCCAAAAACACTGAGCTGGAAAAATGAAGTGAAGGTAGTAGATCAATCTCCATATCATAGCACCAAAAATGCACTAAGAAGTGAAAAAGCAAGCCAAATGTCATATTAAGTGACTCATTCCTTATTTGTAGTGAAATATGAACGTTTTTCTGTAACTCAAACTATCTTAGAAATCATGGCTCCTAATCAAAAGAACTTTACAAAAGTTTATTGTTTTGTTTTAGTGTTGGAGATTTTGTGCTGGAAATATAGATGATTATAAGTATATTTTTCTTTATTATTAAAAATATAGTCCATTTGCATTTATGATAATTTAACAATAAAAGCTATGAATTAAACAATGGCATTAGTCTAGCATAAATCTTAGTGATTTCTGTCTATTCAGAAGAGTTTAATAAAGTAACATGACCTTATGATTCTATCCATTCAAATATGAACCCATTTGACAATGAATATACGAAAGAATCTTAGTGGTGGTTAATTACAGACAAAAGACAGGAAGTCTATTAACTGAATGATAGTTATTAGTGAAAATTGTACTTGCTGAAAAATAGTAGAGCTGAATAAAGAAAATTTGTTATTGATTAATATCTGATTTAATTATACAATAGAGGATTCGACACCATGGACTACTTTTGTATTTGAATTTTTTTTTAAGGTACGTAAATGAAAAGGTGTTGACAATAAAAATCTCTTCCTCTGATCACACTCCCTCAAATCTTGGTTAGATGCCCTTTCTGTGTGTAATTCTAAGTCTTTTATCTTTACACATATTGTACTTTATTGTAGACATCCTGCTTTTGTCATAAGAATATAAATTATTTGGTTACAAAGAAACAATATTTGTTTATTCTTAAACTACTTCTTTAATTCTCTTAAAATTCTGTGGCATATATAAGGCATAGAAAGAGCCTATAGAGTCTAGATAATTCAGAGCAGCCTTTCTGCTGAAGAAAATAAGAAAGCCAGGCAACATTTGAAAAAGAAGAAGAAAAAAAGAAAAGCAATTTTTTAAAGCCATTGGAGAAATAATAAGAAATAAAATGCATTCTCAAAGAGGAATTTGAAATGTTTGATACTCAAAACATGATTGCCTTAGAGGGCAAAAAGACTAGCAGTGAAGTCTGAAGACTACTGTAAAGTTTATAAACAATACAAACTATATGTTAAAACAAAATCTAAAACATAAGAGAAAAGCTGAACTGAAAAACAATAGTTATTTCATTTTTTAAAAAAATTAATTAAGTTTATTGGGGTAACATTGCTTAATAATATTATATAATTTTCAGGTGTACATTATCATTTGACATCTGTATATTCTATTGTGTGTTTACCACCCAAAGTCCATTTTCCTCCTGCTACCATATATTTGATCACCTTTATCCACTTCACCCTCCCTCTAAGCCCTATATTTTATGCTATATTTAACAATAGTTATTTCAGAGATTAAAATTCAGTTAGAAATAATTTTGAGCCCTGAAATTGAATTAAGATAATAGTTAGTACTCCAAGACTTATGTAATAAAACAAACATAAATTATTTATGGAAAATATAATACTGCATTTTGTCTCAAACTATATTTTGTATATACATAACATCTGACATTTAATTCAGAATTATATAGAAATATAAGAAGACAAAGCACCATGAATGAAAATAAAGACAAAAAGTAGAAAAAGACAGATAGATGCTTGTATAATAAATTTTTTATAAATCAGTGTTAAAAATTATATATGTTCAAGATTAGACAATTTAGATATTAAAAACAAAAAAATAAGCCAACTGGAAATTTTACATATTAATAGAAAATGACTTAAACAAAGAACATAATAGAGATTTTAATACCATTAAATATAGCCAAATGGAAACTTTGTAAACTGTAGATTGAGTCAGAAAAAAAAATCCAGATGAGTACAGAGTGAAAAAATAAGAGAAAATATGAAAGGAAGAGAAATATGTATGACATAAACATGACAATTTTAAAATATATTCATGAGATCCCAGAAAGAACACAAATAAAATGAGAGAGACAATTTTTAAACTATATAGTTGAGCTATTTCCTAATATGATAAAGTTGTAAATGTAAAAGATAGGATCAAGCCAGGGGAGAAGAAAAAAACATATACAAGCACATCATGATACAATTGTTGAAGATAAAGACAAAGAGATAAATTTTAAATCCTGGTAGAAAAAAAGAAATTCTTTTCATAGAAGCAATATGACTAATAATTCTAATCTCAAAAGATTAATTACACTCAAACATAACTGATGATGTATTAAAGTATAGCAAGAAAATAACTGATAACAAATAAATTTATCAATCTACATTAAAAATATCATCAGAAAATGAAAGTGACCAGGTAGTCAAGAGAAAAGCATCTGCCAAAATCTACATTTTTGTCAAATACCCTCCAACAATAATACAGAGAAATAAATACAGAAATTAAAGAAACAGCAAGTGAATATATTGGTTTCTACAAAAAACTAATAAAATTACTAAGCCCCTTGACAGAGTAATAATGATTATGAACAACTTTATGTACATGAAAATGTAGATGTCAAAGAAAAAAAAGCACTAAAACTAATATAAGATAACATAGAAAATATGAAGAGTTCTACATCTATTTGTATTAATTTGCTAGGGCTGCCATAACAAATTACTACAAAGGTAATGGCTTAAACAACAGAAATTTATTTTCTCACTATTGATTCCAGAAGTCCTTGAGGTACTGGTAAGGCCACACTCCCTCGAAAGGCTCTTGGCAAGAATCTTGTCTCATCTCTTTCACTTTCTAGTTGCTCCAGGTGTTCCTTGGATCCAATCTCTGCCCCATCTTCACATATCCTCTCTTCTCTTCTGTATCTCTTCTGTATCTTTCCTATGTGTTTCCCTTATGAAAACAATTGTCCAGGATGCTCTCAAGGTCTGCAAAGAACCTTTTCTAAATACGATTATCTTCACATGTTCTAGGACATGGGCACCTCTTTTTGTCCATCCAACAAAAAATACTATCAAAAAAATTTGAGCCATAATTACAAATTTTTCCACAAAAATAACTTCAGACTCCAGTGGCAACAGGACTACATTTTATCACATATTTAATGAAAATGAATAAAATTAAAATTAAAATGTTTTAATTGTTTGATCAAATTATTTCAGAGAACAGAGAAAGGATAATATTTCTCAATTTATTTTATGAGGCCTGTTGTGACCGGAATAACCAGACTCAACCTGAGTGCTCTGATATCAGAGGCAGTTTATTAGCCGGCAGCTGTCCTTCCAAAGGAGCAGCCCCAAAACATAAAGGTACAAGGGTTTTAAGCCCAAAATCTCATTCTTTATTCTGTCTAAATCACAAAGGTCTAATATTTCTTCTATTCTCTACCTGTCAACCTAAAAGTGGGTTGTGCAAGTGGGGGTACAGAAGCATAAAGCTTATGTTAGAATGTTATGTTCCCATGGGTAACTGTTAGGTTCCCAGGAGTAATAGTCAAACAATAACTTTTCTAGCAAGCAGGTGTCCAGAAGCGAGACATGGCGATTAGCGTGTAGGCTCTTAACCTTAACCCATTACTATATCTTTGTGACCCTTTCAGTAGTACGTCATCACATTCCCCACTGGTTTTCTTTACAGTGACTCAATTTTTGAGTCTGATGTTGGAATATTTGGCCAGCGGGCTGGGGCTGATGCTCCTAATATTAAAATTTTTGCCCCGGTCATATGAGACTGTATTAAACCTCTAAGCCATTTTAATAAACATGGACCAAGTGTTAATAACAGCAACAGAATAATTAATGATCCTTTTATAGCTGATAGCAGTGTGGTCAACCAAGCGTTTCCATTAAACCAAGATTCATACCAGTTATCTCCTTGTCTTAACTTCTCGTTTCTGTCTTTCACCCTTTGTCTAATTAATGCTAAACTATCCCTAATAACTCTAGAATGATTAGCATAGAAACAGCAAGTTTCCCCTAATGCTATACACAGACCTCTTTGCTTAAGAAATAGGAGGTCTAAACCTCTCCTATTCTGCAAGACTACTTCAGCTAGAGAATTAAGAGATGTTTCAAGGTGATTGATGAACTTTTCTAATATACTTAAGTCCTCATTAATTTGTTTAGTGAACCAGGTTATGTCTTGATTTCCCGTAACTAAAGCAGCGGTTCAGACTGCCGCCGATCCCGCAATTCCTAATCCTACTAGAAGTGGCACAAGCACTGGGACTGCTCTCTTATGTCAAGGATATTCATATCCTCCCCACAAATCTATTGCTTGTCTTCCTTCTGGTCCATTTATTAAATATACTTGTGGGATGACATGGACTAATACACAAAATCCAGCATTCTTTTTTTAATAATTGAGATTAATACAGGGTGTTAAACCAGTATTACAAGCAAACCAGGTGTCTCTGGGTGCTGCTAAATAAGTGGGAGAAGAGCTATTTATTAGAATAATCTGATTACAATTTTCTTATATCTAGAATTACTAATATCATAGTTATTAGTAGTCCTCTCTACCACAACCATATCAGGGGCCGGATGAAAAACTAGCTCCTGGACCTCTAGGCAAATTATCACTTATAAAATTAAATTTGTTTCCTAATATATTACACAAATCTATATGAAATGTAGCTTGGTACATAGTCTGGTTCATTAATATGAGAACACCCGTTTTTGATTTAATCAATTTCCATTTGGCCTGCTGAGGTTGATGAGGGTTCCCTCTTACACTATTAATAACAATTAACCCAGTTATAATTAACCCCGAGAGAGTCTTATCTTTAAAGGGTCTCTTGTGGGTGTTGCCTTCCATTTCTCTGTCTCCGGGGGAGGTTGTGCTGTCTTAATATGAGTATGATGAATCCAATGTCTCTTCCCTGAAACCTTGACAGCTGTTGTTGTGGTTAGAATTACCGGAAACGGACCATCCCACCGGGCCTCTAGGTTTGCAGGTTGAATTTTCTTCACCCACATCCAATCTCCAGGATTGTGTGGGTGAGGTTCTGGTACCTTCGGGTCCAGTCTGGTAGCCTTAATCAAGCCCTTCACTTGTTGCCAGACTTGTTGTAAGGCCTGTAAGGACTTAAGGAGACTTATATTATTACTCATTTCAACTTTTTCGATTTCAATTTTAGGGAGTAAAGGGGGAGGTCTCCCAAACATGATTTCATAAGGGGTTATTCCTGAGATGTATGGAGTACAACGGGCTCACAAAAAAGCAAAAGAAAGAAGACTCACCCAATTCTCCCTAGTTTCCAACTTAAGTTTAGTTAAGGTTTCTTTTAATGTCCGCTTCATCCTTTCTACCTGCCCTGAACTTTGAGGCCTGTAACTACAATGTAATTTCCAATTAATCCCTAGTATTTTAGCTAACATTTGGCTAGTTTGGGCAATAAATGCCAGGGCATTGTCGGACCCCAATGATAAGGGCAGGCCAAATCAGGTTATTATGTCTGATACTAATTTCTTGGCTACTACTTGTGCAGTTTCTCTCTTGGTGGGGAAGGCTTCAGTCCAACCAGAATAGGTGTCAATAAAAAACAGAAGATACTTAAATCCGAAAGTGCCAGGGGCAACTTCTGTAAAGTCCACCTCCCAATGTTCTCCAGGAGCCTGTCCTCTCAGCCGAGTCCCAATACTTCCCGTTGGTGCACGGCAAGGATTGATGTGTGCACATATTTGGCATCTTACACTCACATCCCAAACTTTGGAATTTAGTCCAGGAATATAATAATCTCTTTTTAATAATTTAATCAGCTTAGTTCTCCCGAGATGGGTAGCATTATGCATTTGGCTGATCAGAGAGCTGCCAAGAGCAGCAGGGAGGACAGGTCTTCCATCTGGAATCCAGAGCCATCCATGTTCAAATTTTCCATGGAGTTGCTTCTCTAGTTCTAAATCCTGGGGACTATTTTCTGGAGCCTGGACTAAAAGAGGTATGAGCAGGGGGCCAATCATGACATCTTTTCCCACTGGTTTTCTGGCTACCTCTTTAGCTACTTTATCTGCCAGGCGGTTTCCTCTTTCTACTGCACTATCTCCTTTCTGATGGCCAGGGCAATGGATAATAGCTACTTTCTTAGGTAGCCAGATATCTTCTAAGAGAGCTAGAATTTCTTCTTTGTTCTTAATTTCTTTCCCTCCTGATGTCAACAGGCCTCTTTCCTTATATAAGGCCTCATGTACATGTGCCATTGCAAAGGCATACTGGCTATCAGTATAGATGTTAACAGTCTTTCTTTGAGCCCATCTAAGAGCTTCAGTCAGGGCAATGAGTTCAGCCTTTTGGGCTGATGTCCCATGCCCAAGAGCCTGAGCCCAAACAATAGTGTCATCAGCAACCACTGCTGCTTCTGCATACCTGATGTCTTCAGTGACAAAACTGCTTCCATCCGTATATAGAGTGGCATCAGGGCTAGAACAAAAGTAAATATTTAAAAAAATGCAATAAAATATGGAGAGAGTATTACCACTATAACACACAAACTCTAAAATATAATTGACAGAAATTAAAGGTATAGGGAAGGATACATGAGCACACCATGAAACAAAACAACATGGATTAGCAGCAAAAGCTATCATAAAATTAGGTAGAGACAAAAAATAATTTGCTGAAGATACATTTATAATTATGCATCAGAATATTTTAAGACTTACAAAACTGATCTTCAGGATTTTTGTAATGTGATTTAGGAACTAGAGAGGGCCGAGATGTAGATTGGAATAAATTAAAATCTTTTATGACAACTCCAGTATAAATGATATAAGGCTAAACATTTGTAAAGTTGGAGTCATTATATAACATTGTATTTCAGAGTTTTAAGTGTGCAATTAAATCATACTTGGATATAAGATATGGATATGTGCAGGTTATTCTTATAGTGAGAATATTAAATGTTAAGAGAATTGAATATGATATCAAATTTTATGTAGTTATTCAGGACATTCGAGGAGATAAAATATGTAAGGGTAACTGATCAGTTTTCAAACTTTTTAGCAAATGCTGAAAACTCTGATAAATATTTGTAATGAGGGTTCATAAAGAGGAACATTACTAGAAGAACATACTGCTATGGAAGAAATGTTATATGAGTTGTCTATGTATTCTTTGCTATAGAAAAACAAAATCTTTTGAATTCTTCATTCACACATGATATATGGTTTCTAAATTACTCAGTTTCAAAATTTATGACAATTAACTATATCTGACCATTATTACATATCTGATCTTTTTTTGCATATTATAGGTATTAATATCCTTAATCCTCAAAATAATCTCATTAATTAGGTTCTATTCCTAAATCCCATTTTACCTTTAAGGAAACTAGGATACAGAGGTGTTAAGCAAACTTGCTCAAGATCACAAAATTAACAAGTGTTAAAGATCACGTTTAAATTCTCATATTCTAGTTTGCTGATGAAATACAGATCATGAAGCTAGAGTTTATAAGAACATGTTGGAAGAAAACTTTTGGAAATGCCCACATTCACAAAGAAGTCAAACTTTGTGATCCAAGTATCAAAATCCAGGTTAAATGGGATGGAAACAAAACAGGGCTTACTGAAATGTAAAACAAGCTTAGTTGAGGTAATAAGAATGTACAGTGATATAAAAACTGATGAACAATTTATGAGTGATAGTTTAATGCCTTTGAAAACTTGTTCAGTTTCCAGAAAGATCATGACTTTTTTTTTTAACCTTGAATAGTATTTGCGAGCCACAGTTCTAAGTGAATTTTGTTTAATAGGGCTCTAGCAAATAACATAGTCAATTAGTGTGATAAACTGTATTACTGTTGAACAACTGCTATGGTTTGCTTTCTATAAGTTCCCTCTTTGTGGAGAAGTTACATATCTGTACTATATTGATTTCAGAAGTTGCCATGTGATTTGCTCTGAATAATCAAATGGGGTGTAATCTTCTGGGCAGAATATTTAAGAATAAATTCACACTTTGGTATGTCATTTTTTCTTTTCACAAGATAGCAGGTGAGTTTTATGAGAACATATGTTATTGTTATAATATAGCTTATCTGACTGATACCATTAATAATAATTATGCATTTTTTACCTTGGTGCTAGTGACAAAGTGAACAACAAAAACAACAAAAACAATCACAAAAATACAGTCTCTGTCCTTAAAATGCTTACATTTTATCAATGTTATAGAAGTCAATAAAGTAACATGTGGTTTCCTGAAATATCGAGAAAAGAATTGGTTCCAAAGAGTCACTAATAATGATATCAAAAAATAAAATACAAGTTGTAAACAAACAAATAGAAGAGATAGGCAGATCCCAGAGAGTTGCATTTAGTTTTTCTTAGACCAGGTCAGGTGGTAATAAAGTACATGTACTTCTGGGATTGTATATTGAATATTAAAAACAAGTCATTCTAGTAACTTGAACTTTCACACAACATAAACACTTCTCCCAGGATATTGAATACAATGTAAAATATTACCTTTTTAAAGGTATTTGATATCATGTGTGTAATTAAAAATAAAATTTAACATATTTTCTTTTCTTCTCCCAGCCCATCTTATTTCCTATGCTTCTTAGTCCATCTATGCTCATTTACAAGTCAAAGAGTATCACTAACACCTTTTAAAAGAGAGTAAATACGTGTGGCTTATGCAATATACTTCTTATTCTGACATGATTACACAGCTGCTGTTTAATAAGGTGAACAGATCTGCTATATTCTTTTTATCTGTAAGGGATTTCCCTCTCAAGAATAGAAACAATTTATAACAGACCAAATAACCTGAGTTAATAATTTTCCCATATTAGTTTGTGTTCTGATCATATCTGTAAGGCTTTACAAGAGTTTTAATAATTTTATAGCATCCTGAAATTGGAGGCAACTATTTGCAAAACATTATTTGTGGCAACTATGTGATGTGTTAGTACTTAGAATTTGGTCTACCCATAGCAAGGATGTGTCTCCAATCTTTTTTATTTGTTTGATGTTATATAGACACTATTCTTATTATAAATGGTGTATGATTGGTTATTTGATGGAAAAGAACATTCATCCAAATCATATCAAATACTAGCTTGCTGAAAGTCATCTATGTGCTCTAATGATATTTTTGAGCTCCTAATGTTTATAGCAAATTATAACGCTACTGTCTCATAAATTATTATTATTCAAGAGCTGTTTGACATTGTCATTTCAAATGTGTCTAGAGCAAGATGTTCAGCATGTCTACCATACAAGTATAAATGGAATTACATTTATTTTAAAATTTTATGTGGATTTATACATGTGTATATATACACATATAAAATAATATAATGTAATATAAATATATGATATATAATATATATTTTTATTGCTCTTTTATACTCTATTTTTTATTAAAATTATTGGGGTGACATTGGTTAATAATCAACTAAGTTTCAAGTGCACACTTTAACAAAATGTCGTATGTATATTGTATTTGTATTCATCACCCCAATATTAGAATATCTTTTGAGTATCATTATTCTGTCTACTACAGATTACATATATAATCTCTTTACATATGCACATATCATAGATATACATATATATATATATATATATATATATATATATATATATATAGAGAGAGAGAGAGAGAGAGAGAGAGAGAGAGATCAATATATAGGTACAAATTAAATAACAGAAAGTTATTTAGCATGGAACATTAAAAATCAGCAATAAAATAATAGAAAATAAATTTATGTTAGCTAAAATCAACCAGGGGAAGAAACCCTGCCCATAATTTCCTATAGTTTATTTCTCAAATTTGAGTTACTTCATTTATTGAAAGATGTTTAAACATTTCAGTGGTTAAAAAAAATTAGTTTGAAAAGTGCTGAATTCAAAAAGCAGGTTTTCATTTTGGACTCGTGCTTAAAATGCATACTAAATATCCAAGTAACTGTTTTAAGTAGTTAAATATTTGAGTTTAGAGTTAAAAGGTAGAAGTCTGGGTAGAGGTATGAAAAGTATTTAAAGGCTTTTGTCTTAATGATATTATTATGTGTGTTGAGTAAATTTTCTTAATTGCTTAGTATAAATAGACGTGGGAGAAAATCCCATCTCTAATACCCGGGACTTTCCAGACACGAGTAACTGAAACTGAGAAATATAGGTAATAGTAATACAGTAAACTGTGGTATCTTGGAAGCCAATGCAAAAAGAAAAAGAAAAATACATCAAAAAAGTGGACATAGCTATGGCACCAAATTATTAAAATTGACTAACTTAGGTGAGCCTTTCAATTTCCCATTGTGTTGATCAACTTGAGTTATTTTTTTATTCAACAAAAAAACTTTTTTCAAAGTCATAGGATTCAGAAAGGAGGCGAGAGAGGATTTGGTATGAGAAGCCATAGATAATCTTTGAAATAATTTTGTTATTAAGGAAAACAGAAAGAGGGCAGTAGCTCAATGGGGATATGGAATAAAAAGAGGTTGGTGTTTTCAATAAGAAGGGAACTTTTGGAATGCTTTTGTGCTGATGGGAATAATTTTCTACATACTGAAAAATTTGATTAAGAGAATCAGCAGATAATTTCTAAAGCTATCACCCTATACAGGCATGGGGAAATAGGCTCCAGTGCCAAAGTGGAGAGGTTGATAGGTAAAGGACATACTATTTTATCAACAGTAGCAAAAATGAAGGCAGAATATACAGGTGCTAATGAAAGCAAGTAGGGTGAGTGGTTCTTAGAGGTAATATTCTAGTTATATATATAAATTTTAAAGTAATAGAAAGCAAGATAATCAGCTGATATCACAGTGAGAAAGAGTAAAACATATTCCAAGAAGAAAATAAGAGCATGAAATATTAGGACTAACCAGTATAATAGTGGATTTTTCTCATCACTATCAGTTGTTCTGTGGGCTCATGCATAAACTAGACAGAATAGGATATAAGTAAGATGTGGACTTTGCCAGGTAATTTACATGAAACAAGAGAAGAACAACAGTGTTCTAGTCATAATTATGAACCAAGAAATCTTGATTTTATAAAGAAGGAAGGATGTGGGCATGAAAGAGAGACAATATGATACATTCAGTGTATTATGTGTCTCAAAGGGTTTATATATAGAAAAAGAGTGAGGTGAAATTTTAGGGTTCTGGAGCAGAAAATGGGATGTTTAAAAATTCTCTTGTAGAGCCATTCCAATAATTAATAATAACCAAGACTAAAGAATGACCATGTGTGCTGGTCAGCAGACAAAAGTGTCTTTGGAACAAGGCACTGAAACTTCAGATAATTAGAAACATCATCTTTGTAGATGCTGAATTCATAAAAATTGTCCCCATAATTTGTAAATGGTGCAGAAATTAGGCATAAGAAGTGATATGTAAATTGTTGATAAATTTCAACCTGTATTTTTATAGAGATAGGAGGAAGAATGACCTAGAAGCAAGACTAGGGAGTAAGGTAGATGCTGGCCCCAAATACAAGTCCAGTGATATGAAGTACATGGGAAAGGAAAAAACTATGCCTGGGTACAGTTACATGACAATGACCTCAAAGGATTGCTAGATTTTAATATAATAATGATTAAAGTTAATCTTTATGAGAATAATATGTTACTATTTTTAGATAAGATCTTTTAAACCCCATTAACTTTTGTGCTGCTCAGGAAAATAATATTACACAATAAACTTAAAGCAGCCTAAAATAGTGGTAAGATTTTGGACTCTGGAGGAAGAAAGGTTGAGCATGGTTTTTATTATTTCATATGACCAATGTGTGACCTTAGGCAAATTGCTTAATGTCATTGGAATATTGTGTTTGAGAATGATACTTTACAGTCTGAAGTTTTAAAGGTGCATTTATATATCTCTCAGAACCAAGTTATTTTTGTAGTGCCTTAGTCACCTTGATACATAAGAGACCTAAAAGGAGGATTTCCTTATTTGGGATATAGTAGCCGAGACCAAAGTATCTCATAAAAATAGCTTTTACATTCTAAGGCAATCACATAGCCTAACAATGGCAGTGAGGTCTGGTGCTTCATAAGAATGTTCTTTTACAGAGACATAATTGAATATTTTGAGAACAAAAAACTCTGCATCCCCTGGTGAGATTATTTCATAATACTTAACACATTTGATAAGAAAATCTTTATGATTCAAGGTTCTTTGAGGTAAATCACAGCAATGACTTCAAATCTCTTCTCAGCAGTGTTAGTGGTCAAAAGCCAGTGCCAAGTTGTACAAATGAGCAAAATACCCAGTGCAGAAAAAGAACAAAACATTTATTGAAGAAAATTTTTGATCAGGACAGAAGAAAGTTAAACTTAGAGGACATAGAGGTACTGAGTTATAATTCCAACTTTCTCCTTTTTTTTTTTTTTTTGCCTAGTTTACTTATTTTTTTCCTTTTTATGATTTACTTTCTGCTACTATTTAATAATACCTCTGGCTGTATCTATTCCTGTGATATATCTTAAATTTTTTTTAAGATAGAATAAACAAATTAATAAATATTACATAGTGTACTTAATCGTAATTGAAAAGGAAAATATAGTATTATAAGTGCAAATGCAATACACTTAAGTGTAAATATATAAAAGAATATCTTGTTTTTTTCTGAAGTATATTTATGTTTGTTTTTAAAATGTAAAAAATTGCCTTTTAAAAAATTTATAAGTCTGATTCCTTAAGGCAAAAAAGAAACGTTTTTTTTTGTTCTCCAAAAATCTCTATATTTTAGTAAATAAGTATAATTTTTCTTGCAATTAAATAATTATATTTCTATTTTTTCACCTATATTTAAGAGTCACCATCTGCTTAATTACTTAAGCCATGAATATGGTTCCATTCATATTCTAAAATACATTTAAAAGAAGAAAATCTACAACTGTTACCAATTTTTTTGTTTCATGTTAAAAAGGCTTCTGTCTCTTTCCAACCCAGTCCTAACTGCTTTATTTCCAACTTTTATCTGGATCATTAAAAGTGCCCCTTAGCTGGTTTTCCTGTCTCCAGTCTTGTTCTCCTACTTCCAACAGCCATCCTGTTCATAAATAATTATAAAATACAAGTTAATCTTGTGTTTAAAGCATGCTCATTGTTTTTAAAATAACATGCAAAATGCTGTGTGATTTGGCCTTTATTATATTTTACACTTTACACTTAATAATGTTGTTTGTGTTTTTCTCTATATCGCTTACTGGCCTCAACATAACTTATTCCTAGAATGCCCTTCCCCGATTTATTCTCATCTTCTAACACACATCTCACCAGTCTAATTCAACTTTTACATTTCAAATAGCATCTTCTTCTCCAGAAAGCTTTAATACTTTCGGTACATAAGTTAGAAGAAATATCTTCTCTGGTACTAAGCTGTGAACAAAATAAAAAAAATTATCAGTCTATCTCTACCACAGAAATCTTTTTAAATTCCAGTCCTGATATAGAAAGCTATCAAGCAGAAAGACTAAACCAGATAAGGTAGAAAGCAGTAAGTGTATACAGGATTTGAACCTTAAAGCTGCAGGTGGGCTGTGGGAATATAGACAGAGCATTCACATACACTATGAAGAATTTTTCATATTCTTAAATGCCTTTTTGTATAAAAGTGACATCAACTATAGACTTATAATCACAATGTTCAGCAAATACAAAATGTATTTGGTGAGTTGTGTCATTTTATATATAGAGTCATTCTATTTTATTTGTAAATATGCCATTTAAATATACAACAACAAAAAATGTTAATTCCTTCACTATGTGAAGGTGACAATAGCTGTTTTCAGTTACCATTAAATTTCATCCAACTGTGTATTTTTTTTCATTTTTAACTGTTCTTTTAAAAATGACAATGACTAAAAATATATTTTTAAGAATAATTTTTACTCTATTTCTTAGTTTGAATTAACAATAGAAACTATTTGATGAGTACTTAAATTTAAAGGATTCAATCATTGTTGATTATTGTTAATTTTAAAGTAACTGATTGTAGACTTTATTTCTAAAAAAAAAAAAGGCATCTAATCAGAATATTTTACTACTAGTGCCTGGTTTCTAGTTTTCTTCATAACTTTACTAATAATTTTTGTTATAAAAATTAGCTTTTTAATTGTTTTGAATAATTCTAAAATGAATATTTAACATATTTAAATAATTAGGATGTGGTTTGTTTGTTGATATGTTTATTGAACTAAAATATTTTTAAAAGGAAGTTATGTTCTTCCTTTCTTTTTCTCTGATCTCAACTCACCCCAAGAAAATGAAATAGAAAAAATGTCTGGAGACTAAAGGTAAGATCAATATAGGTAGAACATGGGACATGAGTAAACTATGGGCTGAGTCATGGACAGTCTTAAAAGTCATATTAATTGTTTTTTCTGGGAGCAATATAATTTGATATTTATTGTTTTGTGGCTGCCCAGAATCCTTTCTCCATAATTCTGACAACAGTCCCAATTTTCATTTATAAATCCTCCTATCAGTCCACAAGGCTCAATAGGCTCCATTCTCTTGACTTAAGATATACCTCTGGCAAGTCAGTCATACCCATTACAGCTCAAATTTTTGTTTGAACTCCTGGAAAAATAAATTTTTTGCATTGTTTTGAAAACAGACATATAAGCCTAATCTGTCAATGTCATAATGTACATGTAAATATAAGAATGAAAACAACAGAAATAGAAGAAAAGATTAAAGAGTTGGAGAATAGCTAGGGCCTGATGGCATTATACTATCTCAATTCAAGCTCATAATGAATATTTGAATTATATTAACCAAAGTTCCTTTTTTATTAGGGCTATTTTTTTTTCTTTACTTGTAAGGAGATCTGATATAAAAATGTAAGAGTTCAATCAAAAGAATAAAATGATTGACTTTGATTTTTAATTTTTAATTTTAATTAAAAATGAGGTATGAAGAATATGTTAGAGAAAAAACTATATTAGAATTGATTTTGTAGTGGTACAGATAAAATATGTTGCACAAATAAACTATGGAGATGATGGTGGAGATGGAATACCATTATGTTTAGGAAACAAAATATATGTGACATTAAATTATATTGGTTAAGAACTAAGATGAAGGTGAGTAACTCCTATATTTCAGGGCTGTATTTCATGGATATTTATTTTATAATTGTGGTACAATAGGAAAAATATATGAAATTGATTTTGAATTGAGTTTTAGATGTGTTGAATATGTCCTTGACATACTAAAAAGAGTTGCTGAAAAACAATGATATTTATATATACATTTTTGAAGCCATTGGAACATAAAAAATATATACATTACAAAAGTTGTATATATTTTGAAGTCACTGGAATATAAAAGAAATTAAGTGATAGGGTACCAAAAAAAATCAAGATGATCTTAAACTTAAAAAGATAGTATTCAAGATAGAAAATCTATATAAAAGACTAATACTTTCTTAGAAATGTATACTGGAGTACTGACTTTTTTGATTCAGGGAAAATGTGCAATAGAACTCAGAGATAATTACTTAACATAATTGTTCTCCACTAGGGTCTATTCAAAACTTGGTGTGCCTCTCTGTTCTTCTTTGAGTCTTTTTATGATGTGATCTGGATATTTCAGGAAAATAAAGCAAAGATAATTAAAGAGTATACCCTTCTTCATTTGTTATCAGTGTGGCACCTGACAAATGTCAGACAGACCACTACTTCAAATTTGGTTCCAATGTTGAGATTAATGATATTGCTCATACATAAAAAGGTTATGAAAGCTTTACTACTCACATAATGAGGCTCTCTGAAGAGAAGAGCAGCTTTCACAAGCAGGTCTAAAAAGGACTTGAGGAATCTAGAAAAGGAGAGTGATTTAGAATTTTTACAATATTTAATGGATAAGGAAGGGTAAGAGTTGCTACATAGGCCTAGACTTGCATGATTTCAACTTCTGGTGAGAGGTAAAGGAGAAAGAACTTTTACTCTTTTACAAGCTTTCCCAAAAGGGGCAGAAAGAGAAGGGAAAATATAGTGGCTTGAAAGATGTCAGCAGTTAAATTTCCAAAAATGAAATCTGACACTTCATTGTAACTATCAAATACAATGGCCACATTATTTTTCACATTACCTTAAGCTCTCTACTAAAAAGTAAGAAACATGAACAGTTCACATGATACGAGGCTCTGGAGGTGGAATTGCTCATTAGTGATGGAGATCAATTTCAGAGGAGATGCTTAGCAACTCTGGAAGGCCTGGTTAGTAATTTTCAAGTCACTATTTCAGAATGAAGATGAGGAGTTTTATGAACTGTGTGTGTCCTCCAAAAATTCATATTTTGAAGTTTCCACTCCCAAAATGATGGTATTTGGAGATAGAAACTTTGAGAGGTAAATATATCATGTGGATGAAACCCTCATGTTTGGGATTAGTCAGTTATAAGGAGATGTAGAAAAGAGATTAAAATCATTTTAACTACATTTTTTGACTACAGTGAAATGAAATGAGAAATTACAAACAATAAGAAAATGGAAAGATTTAAATGTGTAGAAACTAAACAATACACTCTTACACAACCATTCAATGAAAGAGGAAATCAAAATTAAATTTTAAAAATATCAAGAGAAGAAAACAAAAAAATATACAAAAACTTATTATATGCAGCAAAATCAATACAAAGAAGGAAGTTTACAACAATATTTGCCTACATTAAAATAGAAGAAAGATCTGAAGTAAACTAGAAAAAGAAACAAAGCCTAAATTAGCATAACGAAGGACATAATAAGGAATATAGCAAAAATAAGTGAAATAAAAACTATAAAATAATAGAAAAAATCAGCAAATTAAAAATTGTTTCCTTTGGAAAAATAAATTATCAAATCCTTAACTAGACTAAGTTAAAGAAAAAGAAGTCTCAAGTAAATAAAATCAGAACTAAGATAGGAGATATTATAACAGATGTCTCAGAAATAAAAAAGATCATAAAGAATTGGTAAGAACAATTATGCACTAGATAAACTGGATAATGTGAGAGAAATGAATAAATTCCTTGAAAAATACAATCTTCCAAAACTGAATCAGAAAGAAATAGAAAACTTCTGATCAAGATAGTGGAGTAGGTAAACACTTTGCTTTCTTTTTCATCTAACCACATCAAAGTCACAACTAAATCACAGAATAGCCATAATTAAGAATCACCTAGAGTCTAGCTGAACAGAAGTCCTACAACTGGGGACACGCAAAAGAGGCCACCTCAAGACTGGTAAGAAAAGCAGAGACATAAAACAAGTTGGTCCCATGCCCAAGTGTGGTGGTTGATAAATGGGAGAAATATCTCAACTGCAGAGGTTCCCCCCAAAAATGAAGGGTTCTCAGCCCTACACCAAGATCCTCACCCCAAGGTTTCAGTCCTGGAAAGAGAAGTGCCCATGACTTCTGGCTGTGAAACCCAGCAGAAATTGTGGCTGAGTAAGACATAAGACTGAGGGAATCACAGATTTTTCTCTTTGGGGAGTGTGTATGGACTTACAGCTGATGAACTCACTCACTTTGAGCTCCAACCCTGGGGCAACAGCTCAAAAGATGCCAGGGATATACAGGTAGGAGCTGAGTTGTCTGGCTTCAGGCAAGGGCTTGAGGGGCAGCTTTCTCCCAGATAGAAGTGCTGGCAAAGAGCATTGTTCCTTTGTTGAACCCTCCCCTACCCAGCTTGTACACTCAGGTGACTGCTATATCTGCATGGCTAACACTGGTTGCCCGGCCCTGATGAATCCCTGAGACCCTGCTCCTCTGAATGTGCTCCCAGTTGATTTTACATACAAAACTCCTGTCTTGGCTCATGCTGAAAACTTTCCTAAAATCTCTCAAAGGTTCACAAAACCTAAATAAGCTACATCTGGCCTCAACATGCCCTGTACCTCTTGTTGAGCAACCCCAAACTCAGCTATAGCAGCAGCTAGCCTCAATTTGTGGCTTGGCCTCTCCACGCACTTCCAAGCCAAACGTCAGTGGTGGCCATCTGTGGATTGATTGGTGGCTCATGACAGGTGGCTTCGGACAGGGCATAGGCTGAATAACTTGGCCTGTAGCAGGACCCCTCCCAAGAGGCCATGGCCAGCATACCCAGTGGCTTCAATCTGAGCCAGAGCATCACCCAGAGTTACATATGAGGTCAACAAATCAAAAGGACAGACAAGACAAGCACAAGAGTCCTTTTAAAGTGAATCCTGCTCTGTAGGGTCAGCCTCTCATTGGCCAGTTCTTACAACCAATCAGCTTGCAGGTCATTCCCTCCCACTGACATGCAGAAGCAACAAAATTTCAACTATAAAAAGTAGGTACACACAACCCTTGAGTGACACAAGGGACACGCCTTTGGGCACCTAGCTGGGAAGCCTGCACCACTGGACTCTACAGGATATTTATTATATAAAGCCACTCTATTATGACAAGAGGACATAGCAGCCATTCCTAATATATAGATAAAAAACAAAGAGAGGCAAACAAAATTGGGAGACAAAGAAACATATCCCAAATGAAAGAACAGAACAAGGTCCAGAAAAAGAATAAACAAAATGGAGACCAACAATCTATGAGTTTTGCAGAGTTCAAAACACTTGTTATAAGGATGCTCAATGACCTTAGGAGAAGAGTAGGTGAACTCAGTGAGAACTTTATCAGAAAAATAGAAAACATAAAAATGGAGATAGAAAACAAAAAAGAACCAGTCAGAAATAAAGAATACAATAACTGAAATAAAGAATATCTTAGGAGGAATTAACAGTATATTATGTGAAGCAGAGGATATAATCAGAGATTTAGAAGATAAGGTAACAAAAAATACCCAATCAGAACAGTAACAAGACAACAGAATCCAAAATCTGAGAATAGCTTAAGGGGTCTCTGGGACAACATCAAGTGTACCAACATTTGCATCATAGGAATACTAGAAGAATAAGAAAAAAGAGCAATTTCAAAAAATAATGACTGAAAACTTTCCTAACTTGGCATGGAAATAGGCATGAAAATCCATAAAGCATAGAGAGTGCCAAACAAGTTGAACTCAAAGAAGCCCACACCAAGACACATCATAATTAAAATGCGAAAGGTTAAAGGCAGATAAAGAATCTAAAAAGCAGAAAGAGAAAGCAGTTAGTTACCTACAAGGGTGCTCCTTTAAGACTGTTAGCTGATTTCTCAACAGAAATTTTTCAGGCCAGAAGGGACTGACAAGAAATAGTCAAATGATGAAAGGCAAGGTCCTACAATCAAGATCACTCTATCATTCAGAATCTAAGGACAGATAAAATGTCTCCTAGACAAAAAAAAATCTAGAGTAGTTCATCACTACCAAGCCAGTATTACATGAAATGTTAGAGGGACTTCTTTAAGAAGAAAAAAAAAGAAAAAAGAAAAAAAATATGAATAATAAAATAGCAATAACTACATATCTAGCAATAATTTCTTTAAATGTACATGAATTAAATGCTTCAATCAAAAGATAGGGTGGCTGAATGAGTGAGTAAACAAGCCCCTTACATATGTTGAGCAGAGACTCACTTCAGATCCAAAGACACACACAGAGACTGAAAGCAAAGGAATGCCACAAGATGTTTCATGGAAACAGAAAATACCAAAAAAAAAAAAAAAGTGGAAGAGCAATAATTATACCAGACAAAATAGACTTTAAAACAAAGGCACAAGACATAAAGAAGGACCCAGTTATCCCACTCCTGGGTATTTATCTGAAGAGATCCAAAATGTTACTTCAAAGAGACATGTGCATCTTCTATATTCATTGCAGCATTATTACAATAGCCAAGATATGGAGGTAATCTGGGTGTCCATCAGTGAATGAATGGATAAAAAGGGGTGGTACATACAATGAAATGTTACTCAGCCATAAAAAATAAAATAAAATCTTGCTATCTTGATGGACCTAGAGAGTATTGTACTGAGTAGATCAAGTCAAAGACAAATGTCATATGTGAAATCTAGAAAACAGGATAAACAAACAACAGAAACAAGCTCATAGGTACAGTGAGCATTTTCATTGTTGTCATATTGGAGATTGGGAAATGGGTGAAAGGTAAAGGGGATTAAGAGGTACAAATTGATAGTTACAAAATAGTCATGGAGATGTAGAGTATAGGATGGAGGATATAGTCAGTAGTAGTAATAACTATGTATTGTGTCAGATGGGTACTGGATTTATCAGGGTGATCACTTAATATGTTATATAAATATCTAATCATTATGTTGTGCACCTGAAGCTAACATAATATTGTATGTCAACTTGAACTGAAAATAATGTATAAAAATTAAAAAAAAAGAAATAGAAAGAGTAAACAGACCAATAACAAATTTAAAACTTCTCAACAAAGAAAAGCCCAGGACCAGATGTTTTCATGGGTGAATTGCACTAAATGATCAAAGAAGAATGAATATCATCTTATTAAATTATTAAAAAAAAAAGAAGAGTGAGCCCTTCCAAATTTATAAGCCCAGTATCATCCTGGTACTGGATGACAAAGACACCACAAGAAAGAGAACTACAGGTTAATATACTTGATGAATATAGATACAAAAATTCTCAACAAAATACGAGTAATCCAAGTCCAATGGCACATTAAATCTCACCATGACCACGTAAAAATTATCCCTGGAATTCAAGTATCAACATATACAAATCAATCAATGTGAAATACCACATTAATGGAATAATGAATAAAAATCATATGAATGTATCAAAAGATACAAAAAATGTGTTCGGTGCAATTCAACATCTTAACACCTTTACATGATAAAAATTCTTAACATACTAGGAATAGAAGGACATTATCTCAATATAATAAAGGCCTATATGCAAAACCCATAGCTAACATACATAACAGTGAAAAGCTGAAAGCTTTTCCTGTGAGATCAGAAACAAGGCAAGAATGCCCACTCTAGCCACTTTTATTCAACATAATACTTTTATTCAACATAATCATAGCCAGAGCAAGTAAGGAAGAAAAAAAGAAAAAGACATTTAAATTGAAAAGAGAAAAGTAAAATAGTACCTGTTTGCAGAAAACATATTATATTAAAAAAAACCCTAGACTTTTTTAAAATAAAAAACACACACAGTTTAGAAATGTTTGTTATAGAATACAGAATCAACATACAGAAATCAAGGTGTTTCAATACTCTAACAACTATCTGAAGGAAATTAAAAAATCAATTTACAATAGTATCAAAAAAATTAAGAACAAGAATAAACTGAACTACAGAGGTGAAAAATTTTATACTGAAAACCTGTGAGATCAGAAACAAGGCAAGAATGCCCACTCTAGCCACTTTTATTCAACATAATACTAGAAATCATAGCCAGAGGTACCTTAAACTATCCTCATTTTTTTTCTTTGGTTTTTCCGATTGGCTGTTTTCTGTCATTTTGTCTTTCAAATTGCTAATTTGATCCTCTGCTTCATCTAATCTACTGTTGATTCCTTCTAGTGTATTATTTATTTCATTATGTTCTTTATTTTGACTTGTTTTTTACATGGTTTTTATGTTCTTTTTTATGCTTACTACCTCTTTCATGAAGTTCCCTCTGAAATATTCTATTCCCTCGAGTTCATTGAGCATCCTTATAACCAGCGTCTTGAACTCTGTCTCTGGTATGTTGCTTGCCTCCATTTTGTTTACTTTTTTTTCTAGAGTTTTTTCTTGCTGTTTCATTTGTTGTTTTTGGTGTCATTGTTCTTGTTCATTTCTATGTATTAGGTAGATCTGCTACACATCCCAGTTTTGGCCAGGTGGCTTTATTTAGTAGGTGCCCTGTATCGTCCCATGGCACAGTCTCCCTGATCATCTGTGTTGAGTGCTCCAGGAGTGTGTTTTGTGTGAGTCATGTGTGTCCTCCTATTGTAGTTGATTGCTATTTACACATTAGTAAGTGAGATTGATTCTCAGACTGACTGTGAGATTGACCACACCCACAACATATGAGCGGCTGTTTGGGAGTTGACCTCACAGAATGTGATTTGCTCCAGCAGGCCCATGTACCTATGGAGATTACAATTTGGGTTTGCTGTTTATGGGGTTAATCAGGTGGTTGTTCTGTTGTAGTCTAGTGCCAGCCTCCAGGTGTGTTGATTCTAGGGCTCCGTGTTAGGGAATCCAGTGCAGGACAAGTCAGTCACTTCCTGTGACCACCCAGGACTAGTTATAGGAGTCCTGTTCTGCTAGTTGTTGGATGGTCCTCCAGGTTAATTGTTCTATAATTGAATTGTATTTTTAATGTGATTATAGAGAAGGTGACCACAGAATTTACTTACTCTGCCATCTTGCTTGCAACTGAGGGGAAAAAACATGCTAAATAACAAATTACAAATGATTCTCTACCACCATTTATCCAGTATTATGCTGATTCATCTGAATGTTGTTATGATAATAACTAACATGCCATTTGAGGCCACCACAAAAAAAAAATATATACTAATGGATTGCATAATTTCTCAAATTACACATACAGCATCACTTTGTTACTGAAATTTCAGATATATGGGGAATGATAATAGAAATATGTAAAATCTTTACTTTAAATGAGTAGCCAGATACATGTCACAAATATTATGCAAACAGATATCTTTTGAGCCTCTTTTTAAATCCAAGAACTTATGTTTTATAAAGATGGATTTGACTAATTGGAAATTTGGGGTATCAAAGTAGTCTTTGTTGCATACATTCCAGTCTTTCAGTACATTTTCCCACTTTGACTTTCATTTCACATATATGCTCTTAACTATTTTTTAACATTTTATTTATTTCTAGACTATTATTACTTACCAAGGTTATAGTCACTCCATTGCCTTCAGGTCTATCCATATTTTATCTTATTTATTTATTTTAAAATTTATTTATTTATTTTATTTATTTTAAAATAATTATTTTTATTATGGTGACATTGGTTAATGAAATCCAGTAAGTTTCAGGTGTACAATTCAAGTTGCTTTTTGAAGAAAAGGAGAAAAATAATTGGGAATATGCTTAAAGAGGTTTAAAGAAAAAATATTATTATGCAAAATATTCACTTTTTTTAATACGTCCTTTACACATAACTCCTTTAATTTAAAGTTCCAGTTGTAGAGACTTCATAACTTGTTCTCTTTCACACACTTACTACTATGCATTATTTACTCTCCAGGAAGAGCTCGTTGCTCAGTATTTAGTCATGATTTATTTATAGTGCTTTGGTCTCATTAAACATGCATTCCTAAAATTTTGCCAGGACAGGGTCTAGCCTGGATTCTTCCTTTTCTTATAAATTTTTTAGATGCTTAGGCATGACTTGTCAAGAAAAAATCATTACAGACATTCTCTCCTCCATTGGTTTTTGAAATGGTTTTCTGCCTTACAGCATCTGATATACACTATTATTTTTACTGAAATTAAACACAGAATAATGTATTTCACAACCCCATGAATCAAAAGTTTATCTCTGGGTTATTAAATTGTCAACAGTATATGTCATAGAGAATCATTCTAAATTATTTATTGTAAACTTAAGGGCAAGAAAGAAGTGAAGCTCTGTTTTCTATTAACTATGTTTTTCTCTTTAATTGCCAGAAAAAAAATCTTGAAAAATAAAACAGAGAACTGTTGGCAACACTTAACCTTCAGGCATGACAAGAAGTTTTCATTTCTATCATGCGTTTTCTATTCCTTGATCACGCTCTATGTTAAAATAAATAAACCAATTGTAACCAATGCTTTTTTTCTAAAATAAGCTATTTTATAGGATGAGCTGGTTACATTTCCAATGGATTTTTTTTTCAATGGATTAATTCCTGTTGTTTTCGAACATGCACTTTATTTTTATTTACAAGTATTTTTTTGAGTGAACATTGTACACATAACACAAAACTACTTACACAGAAATAACTGACAGAAAAACATAGATTTAAATCTTAGAACACAAAACAAAGTTTCTCCAATTCTCTATTTTGGGGAGATTTTTGTATCCATATTATATGGTCTTTGAGTCACAAAGCTCTGGATTTGAATAGTTACTCTATTTTTAACCATGAGACCTTAATACATATAATCAATTATTTTAAACCTCAGTTCTATTATATATAAAAGAGTAATAATGACTTTTTTTAGATTGATGAAGAGATTAAGTAAAATTACACACACACACAAACACACAGAGTATAAACATTGTGTTTGCCACAAGAAATGTACCACAAAAAAGTATGTTAATTTTAATATTATCAACTATTTCAAATAATTAATAAATAATTTTACCTAAGTATGGAAATACATTTGTCACTTGCAAATTAACATATAATATTAATATGTTGACAATTGATTATTAATATTAAAGAAATATTACCACCACAGCTAATTAAATATGAAAATAAGCTATCTTTGTTCCAATTTCTATCCTAAGTGTGAAAACTAAGTTGTCAGAAGACATGTGTGTGTGTCTGTGTGTATATTTATAATGCATATTAGCTGAGTTCTTTTGTGTCTTTTGAAGATATTGCTAGTTAATTATTATCAGAGAAATTACTGTTTTTTTCTCCTCTAATATATAGACAAGAATCATCATTTTTGCAAACTTCTTTGTATTTAGAAAGAAATTTTTGCCATGAGATATTAACTATAAATATGCTGTGGACGCTTGGAAAATATTCCTTTTTTTTTGTATTGCTTTTTATGGGACACCTCTTACTTCTTTGGAGCTGCATAAGTGATCTTGTGCCAGTGAAGCACAATGCCAATGAAGCTTTCTACTACTATTTTTCTTATTACTTGTGAAACTCTAATTAATTAAACTACCTGATATATTGTTGATATATTGTGTAAACTGTGCAAGGCTTACTTAATCATTTAATAATCCAAATAATTACAGATTTTTTATAGCAATATGAAAAGTTAAAGATCACAAAGTCAAATATTTCATTGTTTTGTCCTAGCATATTGGAGAAATAATAAAAGTCAAGGCATTTGGTGAACTTAATACTCATTACTATTGAATTAACATAATTCCTTGGATGTTAGATTTTTGCAAACAGTGTCTGATTTATCAAGTAATATCAGATCTCTCTCCTTATAATAGTTTACATTAAAGTGCTTAATTTGCGTGTTGAGGTAGCTATTCTATGTAGGTAATTTGGAAAGGATTCTCTAGCCAGAAATATTTTCTGTAAAACAAAAATAACAAATTGAAATAATTCTTACATTATTCATTTAGTATATGACAATAAGATACAGTAGTAATACAAATGATATTATATTTAACAGGCAGAGATGAAGCAATCAATCTAAATATATGATTAGATACTGAGAGCAATAACAATAACAAATTATGTATAATAGATAAGAAACAGGTATAAAAGTAACTCAGTTTATTAATAGTTCATAAATGCATAGATGAGGAATTGAAAATATGCAAGTTCAATCAAAATTATAAGTACATTTAAGAAATAAAATTGAAGTAACCATGTAGTTGAATAAGAGAATAGTATACCTAAATATTTTTAAATAAGTATTTTATTTTAAAACGGTTTAAAATTTAATTTAAAAATAGTATTAAGAATTGCTATATACTGTACACTGTATCTCCTGTTATCAATATCTTATGTTAGTAAGACCCATTTGTTATAATGAATGAACTGATACTGATACATTATTATTAACTAAAGTCCATTGTTTACTTATATCTTATAGGTATTTACCTAATTTCCTTTTTCTGCTCCAGAATCCCATTCACTATACTAATTTAAATTTAAACTTCTCTTGACTATAATAGATTTAAGACTTTGTTTTTGATGACCATCATAGTTTTGAGGAGTCTGGGTTTGGTATTTTATAGACTGTTCATCTGTTTGGAGTATGTGATAGTTTTCTCATTATATAACTGGGTTGTATGTTTTGGAGAGGGAAACCACAGAGGTAAAGTGTCATTTTCATCTCATCATATCAAGAGTACATGTATCCACTCGACATCATGTTTATGTTGATCTTTTATCACCTGCCCAATACAGTGTCCGTCCAATGTAAAGCGTCCCCTCTTCTTTCCATTCTATACTTTTTGGAAGAAAGTTATTATATACAGGCTACAGTTAAGAAGTGGGGAGTTGTGTGCTTCACCTCCTTGAGGGATATTTACATAATTATTTGGAATTCTTTTCATGGGAGATTTCTCCTTCTCTCACATTTATTTATTCAATCATTTATTTTTATCTGTGTAGATTAATGGATATTTAATTTATGTTTGAGTTTCTAATGTAACATAAGATAGATGACCAAATTTTCTACCCTTGGCAATCTAGAACTCTCTCAGTTGGCTCCTGTGTCACATGTATCATATTTTTAAAGCTCAATTTTTTTTCTTTTGGTTCTATAATATGCTCCTATTTTTATATGTTTTCTGCCTAGTTCTAGAATTGGCCACTTCTCCAAGGAGTTCTGTTTCCTTTTATTGTAGAATGGTATTAGATATCAAGATCTGAGTGTTAGATGTGCTCATTACTATTGGAGTTACAGTGCTGATAGGTTCACTTATCTCACACTGTAAAAAAAATATATGTGCACATAGAACACACACACACACATATATATATATATATATATGTGCATATATATATACACACACATTTTTAAAATATTTCTACATATAATAATCTACATTAAAATAAACATGAGTTCATACTGATGTCTCCGACTCTATTCCATCACCACATGGGTCATTCTAACCTCCTTTTTTTCTATGTAACCACCCACTGTAACAGTTAGAAGCCTGACTCTTATCACTTAACATCCATTTCCATAACTCTTCAAATTCAGTGGACATATATAATGGAATTACAGTGGTCAATCCATATTCTGACAGAAAACAAAATTACCAAATAAAGTACAGTACTTATGAACAAAATGTTTGCTTTGAGAGTATGTTATAGACTGCCTATTTCTAAATTTACATCTGCACATTTTTCTTCACCCCCTTCATTGAGGTTATTTCAAACATTTGTAACCATTAGAATATTTTGTCACATTCTTCATTCTATCCCAAGATTCTTCAAACTCCCAGATGATATTTTTGAAATTTCCATACATTAAGGTCCACTCTGAGTTGTAAATTTTTGTAGCTTTTGTTAAATGCAGAGTGTCATGTATCTACCATTATAGTATCCTTAAAGTTTACTGCCCTAAAAAAATTCCCTATGCTTCATCTTTTCAGCTTTTTTTCTTTCTTCTCCTTCTAACTACTGATCTTTTCTTTCACTAGAGTCACGCTTTATCCAAAATATAATATAATATGACTTATAAAGTATGTAGCCTTTTAGCCTGACTTGCTTATTAATAAATATGTTTAAGATTCACCCATGTCTTTTCATGTACTATTTTTTATTTGCATTGGCAAATGATAGTACCATAAAATCATGTATTACTAACAATGAGTAGTTAATCATTTCAATTTCTTGGTCATTACGATTGTTTCACTTTGCAACAAAAACTGAAGACTTTACTGACAAAAAATAGAAAACAATGTAATTTTCTCTCTTAATGTTTCAGCCTATAAGTTATATCATTAAACTCATATAATCAAAATATAAATTGTAATCTGACCCTTCAAAGTAAATTTCACTAAAAAAGGGTCAAAATTTATTTTTAGGTTTATGAACTCCTTTTTAATGCTGAAATATAACAATGATTGTATAAAATTTATAGTTATACATTTCATTAACACTTTCAGAGTAGGTTATAAAACCATGGTATATCTCTATTATCCTTCAAAGTTTTCTTACACAGATAAATTGCCTGTGGTTTTCCTGCTAAGTAGTTGCTAACTTTGCTTTTTTTAAATAATGAGAATAACATCAAGATTATATTTGGAGTGACAATTGCTATTATTGACCTTCCAATCAACTAAGGGGTAGATGCCTCCTCCTTGTCTCTTCATTCTGCTAATATAGGGAGGGTGTTAGCTTCCCCATAGCCTGAGTCTTTAGGTCATGTTTTGAGGCAGTCTGCATTCTCTCCACCTCTTCAATCATTTGATAGATCCCAAGTACCATGGTATCTGAGCCAGCACAATGAGAATAGATAACTATGTAAGAAGTGCTGTATCACTATGTCATTGATAGTGTGTACTATTTCAAGAATATTTCTGTTACATAGAAACTTTTTTTTTTACTTCTTGGATTTGATGTTTTTCTTTTCTTTTCTTTATTTTTCTTTTTATTTTTTATGTTTGAAGCTATTATCTCTCAAGTCTCTCCTAAGCAAAATAAGAATACAATATTTTAGTGACATTCTTTAATATTTTTGTCATTTTTTAAAATTTTTGACGGTCAGCTGCTTCTAGTACCAAATTAAACATAATATTATGGATTTTAAGTGTTGATTTATATAATGATTCTCTCCTTACACACTGGATCCAATGTACATTCATTAAAATCTTTAACCATTTTTTAATTCTCACCAAATTGCTGGAGCCAGCCGGCTAGGATTGAATAGTTCCCGAGAGGGGGAGTGAGGATTGAAAAAAAAAAGAGAGAGAGAGAAGGCAACTTTAACCCTGTCTATAGGGCATTCAACAAGAATGGTTGCCAACACTGAATCACATAATTTATAATAGTTTACTCTTCTAATCATTCCAGTGAATATTGTATCATTCATATAACATAAGATTATTCTTTGATAATTCAAACATATCTTCACAAAAAATATAATATTTAACTAATAAGACCTAATCATTGTTAACTATAAATCCAAGCAAACTGTGTAATATAGACAAGATAATATTTTAAGATATTAAATTCTATAATTTTTAATTTATCTTTATTTTCTTTTTTTCTCCCAGTTTTATTAGGAAGCTATCTCTGTATTTTCTCATCTTAAAAAAAGTCAGGAAGGATTGCAGAAAATGAAAGTTCTTAATAAGACACTGCTATTTAGTCTTTTTTTTCAAAATTCTAATTTCTAGTTGGGAAGGGGAAGTAAAAGTAGAGACAACAGAGAGTGAAAAAAAAGATTATGAAACTAGTAAGTAAAAATATCCTGACATTCACAGGAAAACATAGTTGTTTGACTCTCATCACTGAATTCTTCAAATCAGAGCATCATCTTCATCCATCCTGCCAAGGATCTGTAGTATCAGTGAACCTAGAGTTTTATACCCAAAGCTTTGTTCAAGTCTCTAACAAAATTAATTCTCTAGATTATAAAAATATATTCAAAGAAGTATGGAAATAAGTATGGAAGTTAGAACTTGGGTCAAGTTTATGGTCCTCCTCACATTCAGGTGTTTCCCTAAACAACACAGCAGTTCTTAGTAGTTTTGTGCTTCTGATTCCTTGTAGAATATCATTGATTCACCTTGTTGACTGGCTTCTACTTTCTTTCTTCAACAGCAATTTCTAATGTTACTGCATTCTTTGAGTTTCCCTAATCCACCTTGTTTTCTTTGTGCTTTCAAAGGAACATCTCTTTTCTAACACAATTTTCTACCGTGAATTATAGATTTGTGCATAAACTTTTGTATGATTTCATACTGGTCGTGAATAAATTTTTTTTTAAATCCATAATACAAAGCTAGTTAAAAATCTTACATTTTGTGATTGAGCAAAATATTTGCTAAGTGGTTGAATGAGTATAAACGTAACTTTTATTCTGCATATATATAATAATTAATTTTTTAATTAATTTATTTTTATAGTGACATTGGTTAATGAAATCTAATAATATTCCACTGTACACTTTAAAAATAAGGCATATATATATATATATATATATATATATATATATATATATATTTACACTGTATGTTCACTTCCCATAGTTAGATTTCTTTCTGTCACCACATATTTGACCCCCTTTACCCCATCACCCTCCCCGCTCTCACTCCCCAATACCCTCTGGTAACCACTAGTCTATAGTCCACATCCATGAGTCTCTGTTTGTTTGTCCTGTTCATTTGTTGTTTTTAAGTTTATATACCACATATAGTTGATATCATGTGATTTTCAACTTTCTGTTTGGCTTCCTTCACTTAGCATGATTATCTCGAGGTTCATCCATGTTGTCACAAATGGCAGTATTTCATCTCTTCTTATATCTGAGTAATATTCCATTGTATGTTTGTACCACAGTTTCTTTATCCAGTTATCTACCATAGGACATTTGGGTTGCTTGTCCTGGCCACTGTGAATAATGCCGCTATAAAAATCAGTGTGCACATATCTTTTCAGGTAAGGGTTTTTAAGTCTTTGGGGTAAATACTCAGTAGAGAGATTGCTGGATCATATGGTAGATCAATTTTTAGTTTTTTTGAGGAACCTCCATACTTTTTTCCATAGTGCTGTGCCAATTTATTCTGCATATATTTTTAAACTCACTCTGTGTTCCTAGATTTTCTTCCTATGTCTTCAATTTCTTGCTGTATATGTAAAAAGAAATTATCTACTCATAACCAATATCTGGAACAACTATGCCAGTGAAGTCATGAATAACTTTTTTTAACACCAAGAATTAAGATGCAAAATAAAATTTATGCATTATTTCTTTTTGGTATTTTGTTAAATAGCTACTATGAAAAGTATGCAGTTTACTAGAGTGTTAAAAACATGCAGTTTTTTGTTTTGAATAAGTATTTTATTTTACTACAATTTTAAGATGTCCTGTTATTCTATTGACTACTTAAAGTGTTTGTACTGGATTATGTATTTTGAGTTCAAAATATTTATCAGTATGCTGGATGTTATATTATTATTATTTACAAAATATATTTCTCTATTTGCACTAGTAACTTCTGTGAATATTTAATTGGATGATTAAAGTAAGTGTTTATATTTAAGTATACTTTATAGCATTTTAATATAGTCTAAGGTCTATGACTACAGAAATATGGTAGGTCTTATTTTGCTGCCTAATTCTGTAGTTGTTTTCAGAGCTCAACAAATCTCTTTCAAAATTTCTAATGTAAGAATAATGGTTTGTTCAAGTGGAGTATTGAGGTAATTAGTCCTTTCATACTATCTACCTAGGTCATTAAGCTATTTCTATAATATGTTGGTTTTTAAAATACCTTCAAGGTTAATTTTCATAATAAATCTGGAATATAGAATTTATTATCAAATTATTACATGTGAGAAAATAAGGCCTAGACAAGTGAATAAGCCTTTCTAAATTTTTAAGCTAAAGAGTCCACAAATATAAATTTAGCTTAAGAATTTTTCACAAGTCTCATGCATTTCCCATATCAGAGCCATCTATTGCCTTCTATACCTGCATTCTCTGTTACTGATATTCTCTGGACAGAAGCTTAATCAGGAGTGCTCTGAGCATTTGATGTCAAGTAATTTATTTCTCATTTTAGGGGGAATTTTCAGTTGGTGGAAATACCTTTTTCACTTTAAAAGTAATGATTCATTATGATGTGCTTGAGTATTGTTTTGAATTCTCTGAACAAGAGAACTGAATGACTTTCTAGTTGGTTCTTTCAATTTTAGCTAACTGAATCTGTAACAATAAAGTTCTTATTATCTTATGCGCCCCAGAGAATTATAGAATCTCTAAAGTAGAAAACACAGATAAATACTTCTAAATGTTTTTTGTCTCTAAAAACCATAGAATTGTATAATTTTTCTATATAAATTTATTAAATGAAATGTTAGTGTAATGAAATCATGTAAGATACTGCATTAAAAGCTAACTCTTCAAATTACTTTCCAAAATGTGCTTTGCTTAAGTTTTATTTTGTTGCTATTATTTATTTGGTTGGTTGGTTGTTTATTTTACTCATTGGTAAAGGGATTCTAAACCTTGGGCATATAAGTATCTTGCTGGCTCATCTCACAGGGAAACACCATAAGGGACTGAAATAGAAGGCTACAATCTGAAGAGCAGCCTTCATCTGTCCATGCAACTTTCCCATATATAGTTATCGCTATATCTGTATTTGCTTTTTAGAGTACCTCTTATTAAGGATGTATTAAGAAAAATAGAGTACTTAAGAACTTCTAAAATCTTCTCTTGTAAAAATTATAATTATATAATTATAACCAATAGAAATTACATAATACACAACAATGAAGACAATGGGAGAAAAAGAGAGGTTAAATATCTGAATTAGAGAGCTTTCAATATTTTGGAAGCTGGCAGACAGGAAGAGTAAGTGTAACCTACATGCTGGAATAGTGACAGGGTCCACTGGAGCAGAAGAGGTAATTGACCTTCCTGGTAGAAACCCTGAGAATTTCCAGACCAGGAATGAAAGCAAGAATAATAATTAGGATGATAGAAAAGCAATTAATTAAAATTCTATACATAGAATGGTAGCTACACTTGAACCTTCCCAACCTCAGTGAACTAAGTGCCTTGTAGGACTTACAAATACACATATTTTTAAAAATTTTATTAGCTAGTATAAATTTAGTCTCTCCAACTTATATGGTTCCTTATTCTAAAATTAGAGAAATCAACTTTGTAATGTCTAGAAAAAGTAGTATGGATTTGTAAAATACATGAGCATTTCCTCTTGATTATCAAAAATACTAATTATCTTAATAAAATATTAGAGTTATTGTATTGGTCAGGGTTAAACTAGGGAAATATATAAAGAAAACAGAAGCATACATATAATATATATATAAAATTATTTTTAAAAATTGGATTACACAATTGTAAGGTCTACAGACAAGTCTGAAATTTATGGGGCAGTCCAGCAGACTGGAAAACTAGGGCAGAAGCAGAGTCTGCAGTCTATAGGGAGAGTTTCTTCTTTTTTGGAAAATTTCCATTTTGCTCTTATGGCCTCTAAAATGACCAGAGAATGTCCAATCTGAATATGGAGGATAACTTTAATTTACAGTGAATAGACTATATATATTAACCACATCTACAAAATATCTTCACAACACCAAGATTCATGGTTGATTAAATAACTAGAAACTAGAGTGTAGCCATTGGACCATTAAACTAACTACCACAGATATTCTGCAGTCATACTTGATTGTTAATAAGAAAAAAAATATTCCTGATGGTAGGAGAAGTTAGAGAAATTTGAGTATGCATACATTAGCTGATTTAATCTTCACAAGAAGGCTCTCAGTATATTTGCTTTTGTAAAATTACTAATGTCAAAGTTACTTGAATTTCTGAACGTATCTAGTCCTCAGGGTTTTGGATAAGGAATCATTGATCTGTTTCTGAATTTACTGAGCACTTATTTTGTGGCAGACTGGAGATTTATAATAAGACACATAAAATTCCAGTGTACTAACAAAACAATAATAAAATTATATAAGATAAAATAAAATAAGACAAAAAAATATTCTCAGGTTGTGAAACACATGCCAGAGTTAGAAAAAAAATGGATGTTGGGTACTTTAAATAGGAATGTCAGGGAACACCTCATAGTAAGTGAGATCTATATGTCAATAAAAATGTTTTCTATGTTCAAATTTTTAAGAAATATCAAAACTGATATTGAATTTGGTGAATGTAAAATTAAAAATATGTGTGATTATAATTAACTGATCTCATGACAATTTTGTCTTTCATAGTAAGCATTCCTTCAAAAGTAGTACTTGTAACAGTCACACAGCGCTTCTATACTAAAGCTACAAGTCATAAATATTCAACAGTATATAAAAATATATAAACTGAAACTTGAAGGCAATTTCTAAGTTCAATAAAACTAATTAAAACCATCGGTTATTTAAAAATAGAGAGCCATTGTATTAGGTGTATATAAATAGATAGAGTCTATTACACTGATAAGATAATGCAATTTCAAGACCAAAGGACATTCCTTCTCTTGTTACTTCAGTGTCCAATGTGAGAGTTGTTATTCAGGTTATCACATCTGTTTAAATCAATTCAAAGGTCACTCTATCTGAGTTAGTGCAGGGGGTTAGAACAAGATGTTATTAACTATTGTTGCAGGTTTGCTTTCAGGTTAATGTGAAAGCCTTCATTGCCCACTCCTATCAAAAATTACTGCAGTGCAAGAGGGTGCTAGTAGAATAAAGAAAATCAGATAAATATCTTAATTCAAGTTCATCACATTTTAATTTTAAAAAAACTTAAATGTTTTTCTACAATATGTGTACAAATATGGTATTTTGCTTTCATAATTCTGAATATTTTAAGGAAATGTCAAAAAATAAAGATCTATATCAAATTACTGGATTATTTTCTCATTTTCATTTCACACACACACACAGATACAGCAGTCACCCTTATCCATGGGGATACATTCTAAGACACCTGGTGGATTCCTGAAACCATGGATAATACCAAAACATATATATAGTTTTTCCTATACTTTCATACCTATCATAAAGTTTACTTTATAAATAAAGCATAGTAAGAGATTAACAATAACTAATAATAAAATAGAACAATTATAACAATGTATCATTATTAAAATCATGTGAAAGTAGCATTATTAAGTAAAATAAGGGTTACTTAAACACAAACACTGTTATATCATGACAATCATTCAGATAACCCAAAAGGCTACTAAGTGACTAACTGGTGGGTAGCATTAACAGCAGGTGTGCTGGACAAAGAGATGACTCACATTCCAAGCTGGAGGGAGTGAAACAGTGCAAAATTTTATTATGATACAATGTAACAGTTACTGTTCACCCAATTCTTTATTAAATCAGTTAAGAAAAAAAGAATAATTACATATATAGGTTACTGTCTTGTAAGAATCTATTCAGTCATCTTTACCAGTGGTCTTTCCACCCTCCTCCTTTATACTTTTCATTCTTTCCAAGTTTTATTTAAAAGAAAGGGAGGAGGGGGAGCGAAGGAACTAAGATGTCCATGAAGAATAATCATTATCATTACAATATTGAACTAGACAGAAATAGCAATGACCCAATTCAGTTAATACCATCTTGCTTTCCCACTACAAAAGTTAAAACTAAATCAATAATTTCTTTCTCAATGTAGAAAAGTAGGGCAGCTTTACACTAAAATGATGCTTCAAATGAGTTATAAAATCTCTGTTTTGTCTTCTATTTATCCTTTCCTTTTTGTTCTTTTTCTTTCTTCTCATGCTCAGCTTCAGCTTCTTCCTCATGTTTTTTTTTTTATCAACAATTCCACTTCTTTTTGTTTGAGAACTCTGATAATCATCTTTTCACTCTCTCCTGTTAGTGTGGCAATTTCTACTTTTTCAGCAGAGAGTTTGTTAATATCCATCATCTTATTGAAGACTTTTGATAGCTAAAGCAACTGCTGACTTCCAAGTCATGTTTCTTCTTTTTAGTCTTGTTTTAACATTGACGCAGCTGCAGCACTATTATTTTCAATGCATGTGGCTTTCCATTTCTTATTATTTCTGCTAGCATAGCTCTGATAGAGCTGAAGGACATAGTGCTTATCCCAGCCAATGTACAACAGTGAAACATCAAAGGGAGGTTTTCCTCCAAACTGTGCATAAGCTAGTTTGCTATCACACAAAAGTGTTGTAACCAAACACTCGCAAGAAATTGGTTCCTGATA
Source organism: Macroglossus sobrinus (assembly GCA_004027375.1). NCBI lineage: Eukaryota > Metazoa > Chordata > Mammalia > Chiroptera > Pteropodidae > Macroglossus > Macroglossus sobrinus. The sequence goes on from PVKZ01003057.1 coordinate 113,284, forward strand.
CTGTAATAAGAACCTTTGAGCAATAAGCCTCAATTCATTAGTCAGAACATTAGCATCATAGGTTATGCCTGCCACACTGCAAACCATGTCCTCATTGAGTTTATAAATCTCTTCAGAAAAAAAAAAAAGACATCATCAAAAAGCTAGCGGATTTTTCATCTCTCCACTGCAAGCAAAATAGCATCCTCTGCTAAAATTCCCAAAGAGTTGCCTGCATTGCTTTCAAGTCATTCAACTTGCTACAAGCGACTTTCTAGAGAAAATATAGTCGTCTTAGAGTTATATCTTTGAGACATGTTTTCTGAACTTTATTGTTCTGGAGGGGACACACTGGAGTCAAAGTCTACACAGAAAGCTTCAGTCAGGGAGAGAAAACCACCACTGCTTCTGGGAAGTCTGGGGCCAACATGATCAGAGGTCTTTACTTCTTTGGAGGTATCATCCTGTGCCACAGTGTATGTGTTATGTTTAGAATTTTTAATATTTATTTTGGAATCATTCACTTTTATTAATTTCCAGGTCATTTTAGGTGTACTTTTAGGACTTTAAAAGTTTAACAGGTCCTTAAGTATCTGACAATTTTTTTTTCAATTTTTCTCCTATGATTCCATAGACACTTCTATGGAAAAAATCTAAATTGAATTGGTTCTCATCTAAATACTTTTCTTATCTGCAAGCTTCTGATATTTTAATCCTTTTAATTAACTTGTTATGTATAATTTATGTTTATTAAACTACTTTCAGTTTTTTCTCTTATCACAGTATATTTGCTCTGCATACTCAGTTTCTACTCTATTCCAGAATCATTTTTTTTTAATATTTATTGCTACTTCTTATTTAATTAAACAGGGCTGTCTTCAGGACTGACTCTGTTTTCTGGTGGATCTCTTTTCATCTTAGGTATTTATCACCTTTCTTTCTTCCTTTATGGATTTATGTTTTATTTCATTATTTCTATACTACCAGTAAATGTTTTATGAGTTTTCTAATCATGTAGTTTTTAAGTTTTTATATTTTTAAGTTTAATTTTTGCTTCTAGTAGCTATTTAAATTATGTTATTATGTTAATTAACATTATCTTATTTGTAAGCAATTGAAACCAAACTGTTAAAGTAAGTGAAAAAGTAGATTTATTAGAAAAATATTTGGATAGCTTAGAAATTTCAGGAATAAAGAAACTCTGAAGAACCTCATTAATAGTTATTCCAACATCTAATGACAACAACTATCAGACTCTATGCTTCTCTATTTAAATTTTATATTGCCATAGAAAAAAAGTGTTTTAACAAAATTAGGTCCTGTGCTTGTACCTTTGAGCCAATAAATTATGATCAGGGAATGGGGTCTGGTTCACTAAAGGAATGTTTGTAACTTTGGCAATAGTGTGTGGCTAAAACATTATAGATTTACTTAAATTGTTCCCTCATTATTTAATTCCTTCTGTATTTTATGATAACTTTTTTTATTGAATAAAAATGTGATGTTTCATGACTATGAGGAGAAAGTCATAAAATTTTTGTTTGTCAAGTATAAAAAGTGTATAGTCTACTTCATTTTAGTTTCTAGTAAAAATATACTATTGATTTACTTATATCATAAAATATGTAAATATCTTTCATGAAACAGGTACTCAGTTATTCATAGATATAATTACTAAATCTCTTTTTTATAATTTATATTCTACTTTCAGAATTTACTTTTTTCTAAAATACATATACATAAACAAAATATTTATTAAAGAGAAGCAGTGTGTGAAAGTTAATGTGGTTTGTAGGAAGAAAATTTATCAAACAAAACAATTCTAACATTTTATTTATCTAAATAAATAGGTCACAGGTTTAGAAATTACATTAACAATACATTTTGGTGTACAAATCAATTATAATTCTAAACCTTGTTTTGTTCTTTCTGTGTAACAAAAGTATGCTGAAATTATTATGGTTATTAGAAGTGTAATACAGATAAGAAAAAAAAGCTCAGGGAAACTTAGTTTACTTGGCCAGTATTGTAGAGATATTAAAATAAAAAACGTAAGATGCTCTTCTGAAAAAATAATCATGAGCCTTCTATGCAAAAATATCATTTTTTTGTAGAACTCTTTGTAGTTCTAATTTTCATTGTTGATTTGAAATAATTTGAACTTCCTACTCTACTTTATGCCAAAGCATCTAACAGATTAAGTCTATAATTATAAAATGAATGTGTGAATTAAAAAAAATTACTTAAATAAATTATGACCAACAATTAAATGGTAATATTAAGACAAAACACAAAATTTAATAATGGAAGCTTTTAACCTCAGTTTTCCACTACTCTTTTTTGCATACAAATAACCATAGACTAAACTACTTTCCTGATCATTGGACTTGATTAAAATTAATTTTTTCAAATGTAATATTATTGTTGGAAATTTAAATTACTGTATGAGACATAAATTGAGAAATATCCATTTCTAGTGTAGAGATTATAGGAATAGAAAGGTTCATTTAAACCTACATCCTTTATTCAATTTAAGGAAATATGTGCTGTATTAATTTGACATTGTAAATAAGTAATAAAACAATAAATGAATATATTTTTATATTTTGTTACATTTTATGGGAAGATCTCAAAATGCATGTACTGTAGTGTAACAACTTTTCCCAAATGTCTCTTCATTATTGTTAAAAAAAACATTATTGACTGCATCATGTCATAAAAGAGAGATATTATTCTGCTCTTGAAATCTACAGGACTCTTCACCCCTGTGCTAAATATGCTCCTTACATTCCTACTCTTCTTGTTCTCCTGCATTTTTATAGTATTTTCTATATTCATTTTTACAGTTGTGTCTCTCAGTACATTCAGTCTATTGGTTCCATTTGAAATGTGCTGCTATAAAATGGGCACTCAAAAATAAACAAAAAAAAAGTCTCTGAGTAATCTTAAATTGTTAAGAATTTTGACAGAAAAATGTTTCTGGAAGATATTTTCTTGTCTTTTCTACTTACTTCTTGTTTCCCTGATACATTTTAATATTTGAGGTTGTTGACAATTTAACTACTAGGGAAATAATGTGTAATTCTTACAATTCCATTCATGCTTATCAATGTATAAATATCTCTTGAAAAGATTTTCTTATGAATCAAAAATTTCAAGTTGAGAATACTATAAAATTTTTCTATAAAGCACCCCCAAAAGACATTTTAAATATACAACTATAAATACCTGATAAAGAAATCAAAATGACATTTTCTAAAGTAGAAGGCATCTATTAATTAAGAGAGTTTTAGTGATATTGAAGAAGTGAACAAGGACAACCAGAAGGTCACACTAGACAACAGAGGACACCTGGGCTGCTTGCTTCAAATGGAACAATTTAAAGGTTCATCTCAACTCCAGAATTTTATATAATTCAGCTAAGACTTCTGCTGTAATTCAAAGCAGTTCAAACTCTCTATATCTTTATAATATTGACAGAAAAAGAAAAAGAAAAATTGTCAATGCAGAATTTTATATTTAGTGAGTTTGTTTTCCAAAAATAAAAGTGAAAAAGTGAGGATCAACATACTCTCACTACTTACTTTTTTTGGACAAACTCCAGATCTCTGTGTAAGCAGAAAGAACTCAAAAAGACTCAACTGAAGACAAAAGATTTGAACTGAAATAAAACTACTCCTCTTAACATACTAGATAATGAGCAAACACAGACAGATTTTGGTAAAGAATACACATTTGCTTGGAGGAAGTGAGACGCAGAGCTATACAACAAAATTCTTGAATCCATGGCTTTTAGCCCATGGGTAACTGAAATTTGCATGGCATCATTATGACCACACTGTGCAAGTGGAAAAACTTACAGATATTCTGTTCTGGGTTTCAGAAAACTATAAGACACTATGAACAGTAAAAAGAATGGGGGTGTCCTACATGGATAAGAGCTGGAAAAGGAATCCTTTGTTTTCATTTTCCCATATCCTGACAGATTCCTGAACCATGAATATGCAGAATAGACTCAAAGTAACTAAGGTAAATAAGAATTAAAAGAAAAAAATCTGAAGTGAGTCAGAGATGCTGCCCCAAAACAGATTTTTCAGTTCAAATCTAGCTGTCAAAATTGCCTTCTAAAACAAATCAAACAATACTCACTTATAAAAAACAAGATTCAAAACCTCCACAATTTGACATTATATGTCCAGGATAATATTCAAAAGTATTCAACATACTTATGAAATATAGTAGATGACATAGATTAGTGTTGAATGAACCAATGAATATCCTCAATATCAGCTGCTATGCTTTACTAAAATAGATCAACATAGTTTCTCAGACTTGATATGTGCAGTTCTTTTAAATCCTAATCAGAAAAGCAGTTCACATTCACCTGGGAAGGACAGCAGTTCCCATTCACTATTTGTTACAGAGCTTTTAACAGTAATGAGATCACATTATGGTTCCAAATCCCTGATCTTTCTAATATTGCACAGCTGGTGGTCCAGTACTGAAGATGTAATGCTAATTGGATATGCTTAAAGTGGGAGCAGCAAGAAATCCTACTGCCCTAGTTAAACACATGTATATGAGAGGATGTAGCTAAACTCTGTATGTTTCAAGGGCATGACACATCAGTGTAAGTTTTAGGGTAAAAAATGGGAAATGTCAGGACATATTGAAAAGGTTAAAAAAAAGGACGACACTAAAAATATGGCACAGCATTCATAGAGTTATTTGTTTGTTTGTTTATTTGTTTATTTATGTATTTTTATTGTATTTAGAAGAGAAAATATACAGCATTTGGGAAAATTCTCTGATGTGTCATCTAAAGACTCGAAAAGTTGCCAGATTTTGGAGAAGAACAGAATAAGAGTAGATTCTGTTCGTTCTAAACTTTGGCTAAATTGCCTGTCACTAGGATTACATGACTTTTTAATCCAGTGATGTTATTATTAATTGATCTAAATCTATTTGTGTTGTATTTCTGAGAAGCACCAAAGAAGAGTTCTGGAGAAATGCCATGCTTTCAGTGGTTGAAAATTACTCACCATCTGAAAAGCAGTTCCTGACATGATACTAACACCTAGTATACTAAATGCCTGACCATGGGAAATAAGTGACTATAATTAGAATCGCCCATCAGATAATTAATATTGTCAGAGCAATCAACTCTTAAGGTCAGGAAAATGCAATAGCAACCTATTGTTCTATGAAAATGATATATAGGGTCAGAGTAGACACAGAGGACAAACTAAATGTTTCATAAAAGGTGTTTCAGAATCTTTTATGCAACATTGCCTCTCTTGCAGCTCATACCTATAGCTCACACCTAATGTGACAAGCTACTGAAAGTGAGGAAAAAAAGGAGGTATTCTGATTCATAGAAGGGTCTGCTCAATATTTTGTGTAAGGCTTTATATCGTAGTACAGTCCCATATAGTATGGTCTTAAAGAACAGCGATGAGGAAAAATTCCCTCAGAAGAACCGAAGAGTACAATTGGTTTTTTGTTTGTTTGTTTGTTTTTTTGTATGAATTGTTAAGGGGTTTGGAATAAAAAAAAAGCACATAAAATATTGGATATTTTCAGATGGTGATTAGAACTTAGAGGAAGCAAAATCGGACAAATAGGAGATTCAGAAAAATGTGTGTGAATAGACTTGTGGAATTGATCTGAATGCATGTAGATCTTTATGTCTCATCTCAGTGTGTATCAGAAAACATCTACAGAAGAATCACTGAAACTAACATTTTTAGATCTAAATGGAACTTTTTAAAGAAAATTATAAATTACTAAAGTAGTTCTATAAAACATATAAAATATTAAATAAATCAATAATAATATAATTTGAAACTTTATTTAATGATTTAGTTTATTCTTCTATCCAAATACCTGACTTAGGCACTTTTATGACTAATTTATTACTAATTTATAATATTGATTGTTCTAATCCTATATGAATTATGTGTTAAGGTTTTGCAGGCATATGTAAGGTCCTGAAAATAAGTGGAAAGTGTTCTCACTAAATGACCTTATGTTACGTCAGATAAACTGATATTTAGGGGTCACTAAGAATTTCACAATAAAGTTAATCAAACTATATTTGAACTTATTACCTTATACCTTATTACCTTATAACCCAAGATGCAGGCTTCAAAATTGTATACGATAGAATAGATCAATTCCTGTAGGAAAAATAAGATAAGGTTGCTAGAATACATCTCTTAGGAGTAAAAATATAAGAATTTTTTAACTTATTTTTTCTTATATTTTATTACTATTTATTTCACTGTGGTTATTTTTTGAAATTGTGAGAAAATGACTTCTATTATAAAAAAGGAAAAATCAGTAGAAAACAAAAATTATTTTTAAAATAATAAATAGTCAATGTTTTGGAAAAAAGAATAAATATAAAATATTCAAACATGTTATTCTTCCAGGCCCTACTTGCAATCTGACTTTTTCTAGAATAAGAGTAACAGCAGTTTTTTTATTTCTTTTGCCCTTGAATTAGAGAGCTAACCTTTAAATTACTGTTTTCAAGCTACAAATAAATAATTGGCAAGATAGGCATTCCCAGTTTGCAATATAGTTTTAGAAGGTAAATAACCCCATAATTTGTTCACTGAATTACAAAATGTTTTGACCAATTAAAATAATTTCTGTGGGTTGTAGATTTTATTGGAAACATTATTTTTGGTTTTGCATCATATTAAAAAAAGCAGAGTTCAGCTATCATATAACTAAATTAACTAAAAAAGCCAATCCAAAACATCTAATGAAAATAATGTGTTAACAAGACTTGTAGTATATTGCTTGAAGCTTTAAATTACGCAGATTACATAAAAATGTTGAACACATTAATTGGCTAAAGTGTTCACTATTCATAGTTTTGTTTTTATTTCTATTCAAATATAATTTAAAATGAGAAAACTATACTGTTTCATAATTCAAAATTATGAAAAATTTGAATATACTATAAATTATAGAATAGTAAAATAGTCATTCATAAACCTTTAAACTGTATCAAAAAAAAATTGTATTTCACTCTATTTGTTCTCTCTATCATCTATTATCTATTGTCTATCATCTATCTATTTCCTTACCTACTTACTTAACTAACATTTTGCTAAATCAATGGAAGGTAAATCATAGACATTGGCATGACACTTCACCCCTGCATATCTAGCATGTATCCCCTAAGAATAAAGACATTCTCATTCAAAGTCAAATTAGCATTATCACAGTTAAGCCAACAATAATACTATCTACTCTCCAATCTACACATTTTCCTGAGTTGTCCCATAAATATCTTTTATAGCTCTCTCTCCTTGTGCCTCTGTGTGTTGAGCTAAATCAAGTTAATCTAATCAAAATTCGCTCATTCAGTTGCTATGATTTTATATATTATTCTAGAAGAGCCCACCCTACTTTCTTTTTTAATATTGTTATCATAAAAGTTTAAGTTCAGTTTTCTTGTGGAAGATTGCAACTTCTGGTTTTGTCTTCATATAGATGGTAGCTAGAATGTTAGCTTTATTTTAAAAACTTTTTATAAAATAGGCTTTATATAATTCTTAGTACAAAATGCTTCTAAAAATAACTGAGATTGGCATCAGTTGCTAGGAGAAAATTTTTATTATCATTTCAATAATTTTAATATATATTTATTATCTTAAATTTGATATTTTTATTAGCGTTATGAAAAACTTTTTCTCTATGAAAATATTAATTTCCTTTGTTTTCAAATGTATTAAATATAATATAACATATTTTAAATGTCTTGTATTTTCTCCTACTTTTTAATCTTACTTGATAGTTTACTATTTTATTGTTTTTTTCATGTTCTCCTTAATTACATGTTTCTTAACATAATTCTGTTATTCCTTTGATAACAGTAGTACTCTTTACCATTGAATTAAGATCATTAGTTTGGAAAAAAAGTTTTTAAATGATATTTTATAAACATTTATAAATACACATTTTCTCAGAGTATCTTTTTATCTATATCTTAAGAATATTTTAATGTGTACTTTTTCTATTGATTCTTCTTTTAATCTATGTAGCCTGTTTTTTGAAGATTTCAATCAAAGATGATTTCTTAGAAACCTCTTTATTATTAATTTCTAATTTAATTATATTGTGAGTGAAGAATATTTACTAGATACCATCCCCATTCTTCACAATTATAGAGACATCTTTAAGATTTAGTGTGCAAAAATTCTTGTAAATATGTTATACGATGTTATTTATTTTATTTTATTTGCCATATATATTCTTTAGAAAAAGACAGGAATTTTTTTAAAAAATGTTTATATAATTATTAATTGATTTACTTGATATCATTTCCTGAGAAGGATATATTAAAATGACTCAAGATTAGGAAGATTTTAACTTTTCTGGTTTTCTTTATTATTGTTTAAAATATTTTATTTCCATGTATTTGGATATATTATTTTATGATTACATATTGATTTTTTAAATTATAAGGTATTATTCATTTTATATCTATTAATAATTTAATAACTAAATTCTAATTTTCCTTTTATTAAAAGATGTTATCAATCTATTTTTGCTTGTGTTCATACTATTTTTATATTTTTTATTTTATTTTTCTAATTCATTATTAAAATGTTTGTTTTTATTTTAGATATATCTCTTTTAAGCAAGTTGTATCTAGATTACTTTTAAAATTCAAACTTAAATGATGAATTTTCATTTGTATTTATTGTAGTTATTTAAATATTTAAAATTATTCTCAGGACCTTTTTTATATTTCTTATGTACCATCTTTTCTTTTAATCATCTTACCCCTTTCTGTCTTCTTTGACTGATAAACATTTTTTTTAAATTTTATTCCTCTGTTGAATTGCAAAAGATAAATTTCTGCTTGACAGTGATTCTTTAAAAATTTTAAGATTATATTGATTTGTATAGTTATATAATCAAATTGTTATTCATCATTTCTATGCATGTTCTAAGCAAGACAAAGGCCTATAGCTTTACCTAATACTACTCCTACTTATTTATTTACCGTTTGGGAAATTTAATTTTATTCCTATTTTTAAAGAAAATTGTTATTATTTTCCTTCAGCCAAAAGTGAATCATATTCACTTTCACCACCATATTTTATCAATGTTAGTATTTTTGGCTGTGTCTTGAATCCCAAATTTACCACTGACAGTGTGTGTGTGTGTGTGTGTGTGTGTGTGTGTGTGTGTGTGTGTTTTAGTTAATTATATCTTTTATTAATGATAGGCTTAAATGGTAAATTCTTATGATTTGCATTTATTAAAAAAAACCTGTTTTTCTCTTTCTCTTAAATGGTAGAAAGGTATAAATTTCTAAATTGATAGTTATTTTCTCTCAGTATTCTGATATCTTTTTGTTTTGTTGTTAAAAAATTTTCTATCACCACTTTATTGTAGATCTTTCTTCTGTGAAAAGTACATATACCCTCTCTGATAAGAACATGTTTCAAATTCACTGGATGCTTTTATGTATAGATTGACTTATAATTATTGTGCTGTATATTTAGAATATTTTTGATTTGAAGATATTTTTATTAATAAAAATTTTTAATTCAAATATTATTTTTAGGCCTTTAAATTTTTTTTCTTCTGGAACTCCTCTTTTGACAGTTGTTGAATCCCCTCAATCCATCTTTGATGTCTCTAGCATTTCTTTCATTTTTGAAATTTCTTTTTTCCTTCTTATTTATTCAGAGAAAATTCTTCACTATCTTCTTGATATTTACTGATTCACTATTTGACTGTACTGAGTCTAAAGATTATGATTTCTATATCATTTTTATTTTAATGACTTTATTTTTATTTTATATTTTTCTAATCGTTTTTCTATATACCATCTGACATTTTTCATTTCTAAAGACATCTTTTTTAAAGAAAAGTTACACTTTGATTAATTATTTTAAATCTCTTTGAGAGCTTGTTTAATACCTCTAAGTAGCCTCATTTCTAAAATTAACAAAATTGTTTGTACCTCACATTTTTGTAGAGTATTTGAATAAGATAATCTATTATAAAATGTACAAAATAGAGAAAGTGCTCATTAGATGTTACTATTTTTCCCTCTGTAATTCAAGATAATTTTGTTATAGAGCTATTCTTAACTAGAGTGTACATTTCATGAATCATAAAACAGGCTTTTGAACAAATCTAAATATGCATAATCCAATAACTGATAAGGACTCAAACTGAGAGAACACATAATTAGAAATATATGTTTATCATGCTGTCTTTTTGGTTACCCTTTCAGTTTAGAAAAAATAAAAGCATAGCAAAATGTTGGATTAATCTGTTTATTTGAGATGAGGGAGATTTTTATACTTCTGTACATAGTTCATTCGTTAATTGATTCAGTGAGTATTTACTGAATATATGCTATGTACCCAACATTGGGGCAAGCAACAAGAATACATAAATGAATGAGTTCATCTGCTAAATTCACCTATCTCAATAACAGAGGAAAATGTTTACCTCTTCAATCACAACTCTTTCTTCAGTTTCACCTGTTGAAGGAAACCATCCTAAAGCTTGCCTTTTGGGATATTATAAAGAAACAAAACGCTTAGAAAGAACCTTTGATACTTCTGCTTTCCTGCCTGAGAGATTCAGATGGAAAGGCTTACTTCAGATAGAAAAATCTTAGGATGTCAATTTTAGCCTAATTTGAATTAAGTATGGTAAATAGGAAGGTATTAAGCAGGGACCTGAAAGCTTGATCACTCACTGTGTTGCACTGAAGCAAAAATATGCCTGCCATTTGTGTTCCATTCTTTCAATAATTGAGGAAAGAGGTCAGTGCTTCTCAAGGCTTGAGGCTGCCTGTCAGTTGTCTATAAGACTCTACAACTAGAAGAGCCTCCAGGTGATATGTGTGTTTGGTGGTGCATGGACCCAGGGAGTCGCCTGGATATATTGAGCAGATTTTCCCGGGCCTCTGCAGTGTCAGCTTACATACTAGTGCTGTCCCTGTGGCTTCTTGTAACAGTTTCAGATCACAGTAAGGCAGCAAGGCCAGCCGATGCTTGCCTCAGGTGTGTAAACACTGGAGATCTGTTCAAGTAGTACTAAAGCTCAGAGATGGGTTCGTGGCCTGCCACCAAAAGTCTTTCCCGGGATGCATAGGCTTTGTGTGGGCTGCATAAACTAAGTGCTATTGTTTACTGTCAAATTCATGTCCCAAGGAAAGTACAGAATGTGACCGGATTGACCTGAAAAAGACTTGTCCCAGATAATTTGTGAGTTGAGTGGGGCAGCATCTCAGTGAGACACTGGCCCATCAGACCTATACAGCACCAGATGTGCTGGCAGTTCTGGGCCAGCAGGGTCCCACAAATGTCACAGATCACTGTAAGACCCACTGCTGTCTAGGACTGGCCCACGGACTCCTGCAATCCTCCGCAAGCAATATTATATTTTGTGCTGGCAGCAGAGATACCCTGCCACATTTTCCTAGAAATGCGTGTACTGCTCTAGCATAGGTCTGTTGCTTGTATGGAATGTGAAACACCAGAAAGGAGCAAGGCAGGGGCTACAACCTGGGTGCCACATTTGTAGGTTTGGTGGGGCGGGATCTTAGGGAGACATGGGGATGTCAAGGCAATATAGCCTTAATTTTGCTGCAAGTTCTGAGTCTGTGGATTCCTGGAAAAGTCACAGATCTCAGTAAGACCACCTGCTGTTTGTGGCAGGCCCATAGATCCCTGCAATTCACCTGAGCTTGTGTTGGAAGCAGTGACCCAGCTGAAATCATTTTCTCTAAAATGTGTACACAGTGCTGGCCAAGATCTAGTGCCTATACTGAACGTTTGATCCCCCTGAAACGGGCAGGGTGGGGTCAACTGCCAGGAGATGAGCCACCCTGAGCAATCTGTGGGTTGGGTATGGCAGGCTGATCTTCATGGGTGAATTCAGCTTCAGAACTAGCCGGGTGGGGAGAGGGTTCAGTACAGGCAAGCTGGCGCCCATTTGTAGACTGCCCTGCAGTGGGGCCCAACAAAGGCATAATGGCAGCTACTCCTCCAACCCTCCATGGTGTTCCATGTAATGCAATCTTTTCCCGCATGACTCTTGCACCTCTTGAGCCTCTGTCCTTCCTCTAGCACTCAGGGTGAGTATCTGTGGGCGAGAGAGTTTGTACATGAGACCTCTAAAGGGGCATCTGGGATTTCCATCCCTTTCTGCCTCACCTGGACAGCCAGAATCTACATGGATTTTTACAGTTAGACTTTTGGGGAACCCCTCTTCCCTGGGACTCTGGGATGGAGGACCCCCATATGAGGCTAAGGTCCCTCTCTTCTTCAGGGTGGCCTCTGTAGCTACCCTCTCCGAGTGCTCCACCACCATGAACAGGTGTGGGTCCAGCATTTCACATTTTTGCCCTTCTTATCAGCTTTGATGAGGATCCTTCTCTATATCATCAGACGTATATGTTATGATCATCTGGACTTTAGGTGATTCTCTACTTTGATTATTTTATAATTTGGTTGTAATTTTAATGTGGTCCTGAGAAGAGGCAAACCCCATTTTTACCTAGTCCACCATTTTCCAGACTGATTCTCAAAGAAATGTTTTTAGATAATACCATCAAATACAAAAACAGTACTATTAGTCTATAAATTCAAATTTCACTTTTGTTTAAAGAAAATCTAGCTTAGCAGATTTTTGAAACATAGCATAAAACCAACATTATGCAACAAAGCCAAAGGAAATAAACTCTTATGCTATATGATCACTTTTATTGGTGATCATATAGCATAGGAGTTTATTTATACTCTGAATTTTTAAATTAGTATTCAACAGTATTGATATAGACTGAATGTTTGTGCTAAACATGAACTTATGTGATTTAATGTGATGAGTTTACTAAGGTCACCAGCAATCTATTTTGCATGTCAAGGGAAATACAAAGAACAGGGCATCGAAAGTGAAGACACTGCTCATATCTGTCAGGGACTCTGTTCCAAGGCAGAATAAGACAGCTACACAGAGGAAACGTTTTCTAACTAGAGTATTTGCTTCTTCTTTAAACTCTTAGAATTTTTACTGTTATTTTATTTAGTTTATTTTTCTGAATGTCTGAATGTACCTCATTCCTGAAAAAATTTGCGATGGTTACTAATATACACCTGGTTTTGAAGGGAACAGGAAAACTTTTTTCTGGAAATTTTTGTAAAGGTTAGTTCTCCATTATATTCACTGCGGAAGTGAAGACCCTAACTTTCTCCTTAGAATTTTATCACATACCCTGAAACCAATTGTGTAATAATTACCTCACCCTTCACTGATGCTATGAAAACTCACCTTTCTGTTGCTTGCAGTAAGAGGAGAGCTCACACAGTGAATGATTTCTATATAAGTGTCCTGGCCTTAAGAGTAACATGAGTTTGTCCTGAACTGTAATGGATGCCCTTAGAGTTCAAAACACATGAGGTAGAAAGAAAAATTGTTACCCTAAATATAAGTACTGTAAGACCAAATGTTTATGCCCCCCACCACCATTTATATGTTGAAATCTAATCCCTAATGTGATGATATTTGGAGGTGGGGCCTTTGGGAGATGATTAGGTCATGATGGTGGAGCCCTCTGAATGAGATTAGTACTTCCACAAGAAACTCCAGAGAGCTCCCTAGTTCCTTCTGTGGGCCATGTGAAGACACAGTGAAAAGACAGCTGTATAAGCACCAGGATGTGGGCCCCTGCCAGACACTGAATCTACTGTCACCATAATCTCGGCTGTGAGAAATACATTTCTATTTTCATAAGCCAACAGTTTATGTTTGTTAGACCAGGACAATTGCTTTCTATGTTTATGTTGAAAAATAAAGAAAAAAGGGATAAGAATATTTCTATCAATTTATTGAATTTTTTCAATCTTATGATCTTTTCAGAACATATAATTGTTTGATAAATATATTAAAAATAAAAATTAATAATATAAAATAAGTTTGATTTTATAAACATGTCAGTTGTGTCCTCCAGGAGGAAAAAACTGAGAAAAAAATTAGGAGAGTAGAATTTATTTTGAGAATAAAGTCTATAACTTATAAAAGATAAAAGGAAGTGGGGGAAGTATGATTAGGGAATGAAAGCATTCAGATTGCCATGTGAACTTGACAGCTGTGAAAAAAGAGGAGGAGAAAGCAGAAATGGGCAGAGAAATATCTGTCCATGGAGCAGCTCTGCCCTAGTCTTACATAGCTGGCATGGAAGTATGGCACACATTACTCACTGGAGAAGTCCTGCATTGGGTGACATAGCCAGACCCTAGGAAATCCACCATGCTTAGTCATTGGGTGGAGCTGTCTAAAGAGAAGAGGCCTCAGGTTGAAAACAAAAGGAAAAGGATCCTAAAGGCACTAACAAATGGAGTTTGTAAGCTAATTACAATTTGCACCTTAATTGAAGGTTTTTCTAGAAAACCAAAAAAAATACTTCTTTTTGCTGCCATATATATTAAATTTATTTTAATTGATACAGTACATAAAATTTTCAAACTGTCAAAATTTTATTAAATGAAATTCTAGAACAAACAGTACTAATTTTTTATCCAAAGGAAATGAAAATAGCATTTCAATGAGATATATGCACTCCCATGTTTATTATAGCATTATTCACAATAGCCAAGATATGGAAATAACCCAGATGTTTGTCAAAGATAAATGGATAAAAAGTTCTGGTATATATACACAATGGATTATTATTTAACAATAAAAAAAGATGATATTCTCCTATTCACAACACAGTTGGACCTTGCGCACATTATGTTAAACAAGTCAGAGAAATATAAGTATTATGTGATATCACTTATATGTGGAATCTAAAAAAAAAGTTAAACCTGTAAAAAACAGGGAGTAAAATGGTAGTTATCAGTGGAGATGAAGCTAAGACTGATGGTGTTTAAAGGTGTAAGCTTGTAACTAGTAGATAAGTTATAGAGATCTAATGTACAGTATAATGAATATAGACAATAAGGTACTATAATTATGTAATATGATAAATACTGCTATATTAGCAATAATATTACAACATATAAATCTATCAAAATGACACTCTATGCCTTAAACTTATACAATGTTACATGTCAAATTTATTCAATAATAGATAAAAATAAATTTATAAAAATGGTAAAAATGATAATTCAATATTTTCTTCATATACTTGTTTGAAAGATAAAGTGGCATTATGTGAAACACTCAGCGTAATCTCAGATACACATAAAACATAACTGGTAAATTAACATTAGGTTATTTATTGCTATCTTAACTTTCCATCCATTATTTTATGTTTTGCATATAATTGTGAGTACATGTGTGTGTTTTTGTGTAGATATTCATTTAACAATATTTATCGGATTCCTGCATTCTACATTGGAGTGTATGCATATAAACAGTGTATTTTTAGAAGTAATATAATTAGTAGGGTGTTGGATTCTGCTACAGTATTGAAGGAGAAAGGTAGGATGATAACATATTATTTTATCCCATGTTCCCTAGAAATGACAGAACCCAAGGTATAAAATGAAGTGCTTATACTTTGCTGGAGAGTGAAATCCTAGAAAACATCAGTGAGGGAAATAGAACTCTGTGGCAAAGAAGGAGACAGTGCCAACATAAGAAGAATGTTAGTGAATTGCCATAGATTTATAATGCAAATCATTGACCATCAGTACTCAATGAACATTTTTAGAAATGCTGTGTAAAAGAAAAGAGAATTTATCTGATAATTCACTTTTATCTCAAGTCCTTCATTCATTGGTCAAAATGTAAGCTGAGTTGACTTCCTTGTGGCATTTTCAGGCTGCATTTCCTGGACCTTTCAGCAGCCACTGAGGAAAATAATAGATTGTGATGATTTCTTGCAAATGTTTGTGATACTAGGACTTTTACTCTAGAGAAATACATACAAAAGAAGCAGCCTTGTGTCATTCTTAAGAGTAAATATTTTGAATTTAGACAAATATGAATTTAGAATTTGTGTAGTCCCTTAAATTTGTTTAACTTTGACAAGTTACTTGAGTTCCCTATTACCTACAATATCAATCTTTAAAATAGAGATCATATCAATGTTTGAATCATAAACTTGTTGTAAGAATTAAAAACACTCTGAATGCTAACCCAGGATCTGTCACACGGTAAATCCTCAATAATATTTGTTCTCATTGTAATGCATTACTATAATAAGTTATTATTATAATACATTAGACATCTGTACTCTAAAATGGATGGAGGTCAATATAATCACATTATTGATAATATATCGTATAAAAGGGAATATTTGGTGCTCTAAGAAGGTTTTTTAAGGGCTAATGCAAAACTCGATGTACTAGAAGAAAACCTTCAACTTGCGAGTAGCTATAATCTTGGCTGCCCTAATTGTAACCTTAATTTCTGTATTTTTTAAAAAGTTTTTAAAAACTCCAAAGAAATTTAAAAAAAAATTTTTAGGCAATAGCTGCACTCTAGACTAAAAAGAAATGTGCTGATTTTGAATTTCCTTGTGAAATTTGATAAACTTTAAATCAGTGACTTTTGTAGTAAATATTGGGTCAAAACTCAAGTTGGTTTTGTGAACAGTCTTTAATATTTACAGAATTTTTAATCTCATTACATTTTCAAAAGAAACATTTTAAAGTAATTTTTTATAACAATATAATTTTTATATACACTAAATTTAATTTAATTTGATTTCTTAAAAACTACTAAGGCATTTAATTCTGAGACTTACAATGTAATTGAATGAGAACACTGTAACAAGTCATCCTGTTATATTTTTCATGAGAAGTAATATTTTCTACCCATGTAATTAGATACTGCAAGACACTCTTAATGAGTCACCCAATAAGATTAACAATACCCCGTGTCAGAATTCTGAACAAATAAAGAATAAATCAAGAAGTATCAGGTAAAGGCCAGAATATTCCTTTTACTGCTATTAAATCTCAGCTATAGAAGGATGACTAATATAATAGTTGCTTTCTATGTGGTAACAGATAGCATGACCCTGGAAGAGTGGCAACATATGTGCTACCTGTGGGCAGTGGGCTTTCAAGGAAAATATGGGTGAATCAAGAACAGTTAGTTATTTTTTTTCCAACATAAAATCAGAAATGTAGTGTTCTAGAGAAAAATCTCTCCTCATGGAAATCAATAATAGGAAATGAGTATTCTCCTCAATGAGAATTGTCCGTAAATGCATAAAATTTTATGTTAAATGTATATTTTAAGAAAAATGTCTTACAGCTACAAAGCAATAACTTCTTCACAATTTGGAAGCTGTAAAAAAATAACAACAAAAAATACTAGGCCTAAGAATAATGTTAAATAAGTAAATTCTTTCTATAGCACTTTAAAGATTTATTGACAAGTTGTATCAAAGTACATATTCCAAAGTCTTATATATATTACTCTGATACAAATATAGAATGAACATGTTCCACATTTAACTAATTAATGAATAAAGCAAACTGTATAATAGTAAATTCAGTTCAAAATAAATTTTGACAGATTAAGTATGTGAAACCACTGAAAAAAAAAGAATGCAAGAATGAAATTAGTAATTTAGTTATAAAGCTGGTTAATGGGATTATAAATTTTACAAATCATTAAAACAGTAAACTTTTGGGCTATCTGAGGTACTTCACAGAAACAATTTTTATGTCTATCAGAGAAAAATCTGTAATGTGTCATGTTACTTTGGAAAGTCTGATTCAAAATTAAAAATAAATATTAAATAAATCAAAAGCATTTTTTCCCTAGAAAGTGCTTTGACCCTAAAAAGATGTACAGTCATTCTTTTGTCTAATTTTTAATTTCTGCACCACTTAAGTTTCTCCAATGTGTTAATTCTTAAGAGTGTTTAATTGAAAGCAATTTACTCATGAACTTGTTAAGTGGTAGAAGAAAGAGAAGAAAATGATTTTGAACTGTGAGGCCAGCACCTTTTCCATCATATTAAAAGTAACTTTCCAACAATATCATCCTCAAAAATAAAACTATCTAAAAACTAGTGTCCAGTAGGCAGGGGCCAGTTTATAAAACTTAAAGAACTGAGGCAACAAGAACTGTATTCTCAGCATAGCCAAAACTAAAATCGATTTCTTCACATCCTGCTAACCATTCAGTTTTCCACTTTGTCTAAGTACTTAAACATTAATTTTAATTTTTAGCATAAAAATACAAAATGCATTTCTAACTTATTCCAGTTTGAATAGTATTGGTGTGAAATGGAGTAAAAAGAATAGATCCAATAGTACCTGATATGGAGAACAGTTAAATAAATTTATAGATGGTAACTCTTTGGGTTTAAATTAGTTGACACATCAGAATTACCCATATGAAAAATTCTGTTAGAAATTATTTGTTTATGAATTGATTTTATAAATGTATTTATAAGTATAAGCTGTATGTTTTTAGAACAGAAACATTTATATAATATTCTGTAAAAGCTTGTAATATATCAAATAAATAAAGTATTTAAAGAATCCATTCCCTGAAAGCATGAATTGTGAACACCTATTCAACATGGTATGTACTTTTTAAACTTTCACTGAGATGATTTTTAAAAGACTCTTTAGCATACTCTAGTTTACAATGAGCAGGAATTTGTGAATAATCAGGAACAGGATGTCATATTACATTGTATCTGTGTAAATCTTACAAACATAACTCTTACAAAGGTCTGAAGTTCCCTTAAAAATGTCTGTCTCTTCAGGGTGTTTTCACAGTATTCTGAAAGGATAACAGAGATATATCCCCAGACTTTCAGATGAGAATATTAAAAGCTCATCCTAGAGGAATTTTATAATTTTAACTCTATTAATAATTCAAGGAGAGTAAGTATTATTATAGGGGACTGTAGAGTTCTACCTTAAGTGCTGAAATTTTATATTTGTAAGCAAAATAATAAAAATTCTGTTAGTTTATTGCCCACTCATGAGAATTAAATATAGTCGTGCCCAGATCACAACACTCAACAAGGTATAGATTATTCCTAAATATTTTGTGATAAACTATCAATTAGAATTTAGCTTTCAATATATTATTGGCAGTAAAGTTGAGATAAATACTATAATTGAATTTTCTGGCTTTTGAAAAGAAAAGGTATTTTGAAAGTGAGTTAACACATTAATAGTTTCTCAAAACATGTTTCGGGGAACCTCTAGTGCAGCAGTCCCTAACCATTTTGGCACAGGGACTGGTGTTCCTATGAGAATCTAATGCCTGATGATCTGAAGTGGAGATGAGGCAGTGATGCTAGGGTTGAGGAATGACTACAAATACAGATGAAGCTTTGCTCACTGCTCACGCTGCTCACCTCCTGTGTGGCCTGGTTCCTAACAGGCTAAGTACTGGTATTGGCCCACAGCCTGGAGGTTGGGGACCCCTAGTCTAGTGTTTTCTATTGATTTATTAGGATTCTTTCATTGTTTGATTCAAAGTTAAATGTAAAATGTAATTTAATTGTTAATATGAAGAGTAATTTTTTTGATTATGCAATAAGAAGAGTAGAAATTGAAATTTTCTTATATTAAACATTAATATGGACAAGGAATACGTCAACTTCAGCTAACAAGTCCACTGAGAATAAAGCTTTTTAGTTATCTCTGAACACATATTTATTCAAACTTCTTATAAATGTGTCATTACTTTGGAATATTATAGCTCTGCATCTGTCTTTTTTTTAAAATGAGGTCATGGATATGTCCAATCATATAAAGTTTAACAAAGAGCACCCTGGTGGAACATAAATCTATTTATTTGACTAGCTGGAAAAATTCAGATTCATATTCTTGAGGCATGAATTTATGATTGGATCAAAACAGAGGTAATAATAAGACCATATTACAAATATGATATCCATTTTAGTTTTACACACTTGTCATTTGGCTTTTATATTTATAAAAATTTTGAGCAAGTTTTAGACATTTTTATTCTCCTGCATCTAAACTATCCTACTAGTTTGACTAGTTTAACTACAACTTAACCTGAGTTTCCAGGTTTAAAAATGAATGGTTTCCAGGTTTATTTTACATGATTTTTAAAAACTTACATAAGTTTAATCTCTCTGCTTTTTGCCAAATTTGTAACCTATATACTTGGCAGTTAGCTATGTATTTCTGCAATGGGTTTTATTATTCCTGAGTTATTCACATTCAGATCTCTAGCTCAAATAGCAGTTCCCCAGAGTGCTTCAGATGACTCTATTTAAAGATGTTTTGTTTTCTATTTTTAACAATTTATTTATTTATTGACCTCTATTGAGGTATAATTGACAAATAAAAATTTAGTGTGTACAATGTGATGATTAGATATTGCATATACATTGTGAAACAATAACCACAATCAAGCTAATTAACACAACCATCTCATCATATATTTTCTATTTTGTGTGGATGTGACTTAAGATCTACTCTAAGCACATTTCAAGTATACAATACAGTATTATTAATTATAGTCTTAATTAATATATTTATTATATTATATTATATAAAATTATTGTAGAATTTGTTTTAGTGATTTATCTGTCTAAATTTGCTATGCTGCAAGTTCCACAAGAAAAAATTTTGTCTATTTTATTCAAGAGTGTCTGAAATCAAGTATACTAAGGAGAGATTAGGAGGTAAGAACAATATGAGTTGGCAAATAAAATGTATTATTTTATAGACACTGAAAGGAATTTGTTTTTTACTTATAAAGAGATCAAAAGACACTAGAGGGCATGATAATGCTCATGTTTCAAAAAGTTCACTTGGTCTTTTTTTTTTGAGTAAGTTTGTGGGCAAAAATGAAGAGATACAGAAAAAGAAGTTAGAAATATTAAAACATATTAACAATAATTTTTTAGTGGCTGTGTTTAACTTGTCTTTACCAAGATAATCATTGTATGTGGAAGTAATTTTGCATAAAAGTTAAAAATATATATATTAATATAACCATGAAAGTTTAGTTGCCTTGAAAATTATGGCATCTTTTAACTAATATAATACACATAATATGTTTCACAGTTCAAGTTCATACTATAAATTTCAAAGTATATATCAAAAAATATTATTTTTACAAATAACCAGTATCAGAAATTTAACATGTCATTATTTCACAGTAAGTTTCTAAAATCATTGCCTATAAAGTGCTATGTAATTAGTGCTGTGGTCCCTAAAGGTGGACTTTCCTTAGACATATATATACATCCTGTTCTTACTGTGCTTAATTTCATTGCCTCTTATCTATAATTTACTTGACTATATTTTCATTTATAAATAAGACAGATTATGGATAAATTTGTTAATCTGTGATATATATAAAAAAACATTTTGTCAACACATTTCCTTTATTTCACAATCCACAAGACAAGTTTAACTTTATTTTATAAATGAAGACATTTAGATCTACAGGAAATAGAGTATATCCACATGGTCATTTAACTAGCAATATTTGAGAGATTTTAATTATACTATCTAACCCCAAATCTAAAAGGAGAAAACACTAAAAATAAGGGAGGAAAGAATTGTGGAATTGTAATTGCAGAACCAGCTCAAAATGGTCCTATCCTGTTTCTAACAAGATACTGTGTTATCTTTCAAAGACAACAGATGGAAATTGCAAGTCATGCAGCTGAAGTCTGTGCAGAGGCTTCATGGAATAAAAGGAGTGATACATAACTGGAACCCTTTTAGAAGTGAGAGGTTTAATTATAAAAGTTGTCCAGGAAGATCTGGTACTGAAGCCTTTTACCATAAATGGTCAAGTTCTAACATCCCTCAATTAAAACTTGCCCTGCCAGCCATTTCTCATACCTATAACTCTTAACCCCTTAAAAAACCGCCCAAACTCTGGATCAGGAAGACAGACTAGGGCTTTCTCCCTATCTCTTCATTTGGCTGCATCTTAAAAATAAATAATTTTCTTGTTCCATACTCAGTGCTTTAGTGATTGGTCTTACTGTGCATCATGCATACAAACTTGCAGGTTCAGTGATAGAATCTGAAATATTATAAGGAAGATAAGTATCAAAAATAACTCTAAAATAATATAAGTATTAATTTTATTTAAGAGACAACAAAGCATTATTTAAATTTTGAGAAAAGATTTTGAAAATCTAACTGAGTTCTCCTCCACAGGAAAAAAAAAAATTTCTAATGACAAAAGAAATAAACTAAGCTAAGATAATATTTGAATATGAAGATATATAATATGTGTATATATACATATATGTATGTATTTCACATGTATTAGAATTTATAAACACTAGAATTTTCTCCAAGACAAAATGGTAATAAATGAGCAGGTTCTGAAAAGCAAAAATGTTAAAACATAACCAGATGATATTTTTGAGATGTGATTTCAGAGATGTATTTACTGAAAATAAATCTTCTGACTGCACATAACAACATATATTTTTTTCTAGAGCCATTGTAATTTATTTTATTTATAATCAATTATCATGTTATAATTTGAGTATTTTGAAATGATTACTATTGGCAAAGTATGACCATTGAAGATTAGAAATTTAAATAGAATTAACATTAGTATGACTGCAACAGTTCATTAAACATTAAACAGTTCTCTTTACTGCCCATATATAATAGGCAGTTTTCTACCCTGATATTTTTAAAAAGCATCATAATTTGATGCTACCTGTAAGTACATAATCTCACCCTGCCTTTTCCATTAGAAATGAAAAACAGCAAAATATTCACATACCTTACATTTATTCTTATTTGTTTTTTTAAATAAAGCTTTCATTTAGATTTGTTAAACAAAACAATGTCATCCTTGTAGAAAATATCCGTGATACTTATCTATCTATGAGAGCACTACTCTGGACTACCTGAAGAAAGGAAAAAAGGACAGAAGAGAAAGAGATGAAAAGAAGTTAAGCTGCATGTTCACATAAATAAAAGTATTTTCATTTACTTTTAGATTGTACACTTTAACTTTAAATATTATTTTTAAGTAATTCAACAAATATAAGTTTTAAAAAGGAATTATAAAAGTAATTAGAAAATACAAAACTATAGATAATCTTGTGTATTAGAAAACAAAAAGCAGGAAGTTGAAAGTGCTAATTTTACAAAGGGTAAACTGCCACAGTGGCTAAATAGTTTAATTTTCATTAAGGTTATTGATCTTAGTCTTAGTGAAAAATTTTGGGGAAAAAATAAGTTTTTTTAGAATGTAATAGGTCAGTAAAAAATCATGAATTTTAGATCTGGAAGACTGTTTGTAGGCCTTTAAACCATGAAGCTGTATAGAGTTCAAAGCACATATTTGACTCGGATCTAAAAAAGTGATCATTGAAAGAAAGATTTTTCAAATGCCTAAGAAAAATTTTCCTATCTTTTTAACTATTGAATATCCATTTACTTATAATATTTATCATCCACAATAATCAATATCTATCTGTAGACTGATATTTTACCTAAATACTCTAATATTGACATATCCAATTGTGAACAAAAAAGGGGCCATATATTCTACCCATCAAGCTCAGTGGAGGCCCACAAAGTGGGTCTTATAAACACAAAGGCTGAAAGTAATCACATAGTATTGTCTGATCACAGATTTCTAAATGACCAGGTAATAGTGGGTAGTCATGTCCCAGCCCTCTAGCCACCTTAGCAAAAGGCAATCTTTGCCTTAAGTGAGTTTTGTCTATTGTTTTTATGCATCTAGGATAACATACCTTTGAAATGCAGAGTAGCTTTTGTTTTTTGTTTTTGTTTGTTTGTTTGTTTGCTTGCTTTTTATCTCTTGAAGGCATAACTGCCAGTACCAGAACCTAAGATCACCAGAAACAAAACCTCAGAACCCATTATTGTTACCCTGTTCCCTGCACACCATCTCTATGAATTGTAAATGTTAATTTCAAACTATCCTATACACACCAACGTAAAAAAAGTATGCATTTCTTCATTTTGCCTTTTATCCAATCCTAGAGATTTTCCCTACTTTGCTTTCCCCTGCCTTCTTAACTTCCACTAATAGGTTTCATGTAACCCTCCTTACATATCTTCTTTTGATTCTAATGTATAAAATAAGCTGCAAAACTACAATTCTCTGGAGCGTTTTCTCAAATCTATTGAGATTTTGCTTCCCAGCAATTGTCATCAGTTTGGCTTAAATATGCTCATAAAAATTCGCTACAGATGTTTCTGAATTCAAGAGGTTTGTTTTGCTTGCACACATCAAAGCTAAAAGAGACATGGGCAGCAGTTTGTAGCAAAGAAAGTAAATGTTTATTTAGGCCAAGCTCAGAAACAGGGTAGATAGAACTCAAAGGCTGGTCCCAGATGGCGGGTAGGTTATATGGGGGGAAAACTTGTTAGCCATGGTAGGTAAGGGAGTTGGGGTTGTAGGCTGGATTGATTGATTGGGGCTAGAGTAGAAAACAGTTGATTATCACATCAGGTCATGATGTCAGTCATGATGTCAGCGGAAGTTTTGTCTGGTTTCAAGGGGATGCCAGTAGGGTCCTTCTACCTTCATGAGTGTGATACTAAAAGATGTTATCTTTAGTTTGACTGAAACTCTCTATGGTGGTCAGAACTGAGGCTTTGTTTGATGTTAACTTAAAGATTTAATGATTAAGGGAGTAGTTGTGCAGTATGAAGAAAGATAAGAAAAGAAGAAGGAAGAAAGCCCAAGGCAGTTTGAATCAAGGAGGAAAATGAGAGAAAAAGTCATTTTCAAGAAATGGAGATTTGCACAGATACACAGATTTGAACCTTTCTTATGTAAATTATTAGTAAATTGTTTTATCGTCTGCTATTTTGTCACATCCATCCCACCATTTTCTAAGTTACTCTGACCCATCTGAGAATCTCCTCACTCACAACATCAGATAATGCAGAGTCTTATAGATTAGCATCACACAATAGAAGATGCCAGTGATATATAAAACATTCACTCTGATTGGTCTGCACCAATATTATACAGCTTGAAGAGGATCAAAGTTTTGGTCCCCAAAATGTGTCTCTTTAAATATTGATTTTAAGCTGGCTATTAAGAAACAAAATAACTCAGAAAAAGCCTTTGACTTTCCTCCTTTACTACCTAAGGGAATTTAGACAGAGAGGACTTCTTCAGGAAGATGTTTTAGCTTAATCGGTTTAGAATTTTCACCTTAGCTTAATTTGAATTAACAAATAAAAGAGAACCATGCAAAAACCTGTTCTGCTGAATTCTCACCTCTGTCCTACTGTTTCTGGGTTGCCTAGCAGAAATTTGTTTGCCACAGGTTCCATTCTTTCTCAGCTACTTGTGAATTATCTATTTCTCCTTCAAAATCCCAGACACCTGTCGCCCCATTCTTCACTGCCAAACTGCCATATAAACCTCACTGCCCAATTCCTCTTTGGGTCTCATTATGACACCCCTGAATGTACATTTTATAATAAACTCTGGACATTTTCTTTTGTTAATGTGTGTCTGTTAATTTGATTATTAGCCCAGGTAGGGAAAGTTAGAATGTAGGAGGAAAACTATTTTTAACATCCACACAATATTTTTAAATGTTTTAAATTCCAAGTTTGAGAGATCTGCTTAGTTATGTCAGGTTTATGTATCTTTTTCACATTTCTTTTTGTATACTTCTAGAATGTCCATTTGTTTTTATGTCAATATCTTATTGTTAGATAGGTAGATTTGAGTGACTGAGGAATGAAGGTCACTCCCAAAGACCTTCCTTAGGACCCTCTGGAACACCCAATTTATAATTATAAATTACCCCTACATCTTGAATTCAAAGGAGTGAAGAGCCATAAACTAGTAACAGGTTTAATGTCACTGCAAATGCAAACACAAACAGTACTACACTAATCTCCTCATGACCTCGCCTCATTATAATATCATGCCTATGCCTGGATGTTCATGAATCTAATTATAACAGACTGAATTCTAGGTAACCACATGTACAGTAGGCAAAGGGTTATATAACAGCCAAATGTCAATCAAAATGGCCTCATGTGCCTATCATTTAGCACCACCACTGTAATATCTCATGATGGCCCTAATATAATGCAGACCTCTCCACTTCCAGGTTGTTATAGCCCTCTTTGCTGTAACTTGTCCTCCCTTGGACTGTACTTTAATAAATCCTAACTTTTACATTTGTGTGGTTATGGCCTTTTTTAGCGTAACCTACTTGCTTCTCGAAATATACTTTAATAAATCTTACTTTTTCTAAATCTCACTGACCTGTAACTCTTTACTGTGTCAGTAAAAAGAAATGAGGACCTATTCATGCTACTGGAGTAACAACAAATAGTAGATTGCCCCAACAGTGACACTATCATTAAAAAAATTATAGTTTTTTAATATAGTTACTAAATAATTGTGTTCCAAAAATATTCACACATAAGAAATAATTCTTTCATTTTTTCTAATATTTACTGAACTCTGATTTGCCAAATGCTATGCTTGACACTTAGAATACAATGTTAAATAATTAAGATTTATTTTATTATATGACACATAATATATTTTATCTTCATTCTGTTTTGGAAGTTTCAAAAGCACAAATGTTTAGCAAAAGAATATATAAATATATAACTATATCTTAATAATATGTTAACTAATTAAATAATAAAAAAATATTTTCTGTTTTTAGCAGAAGTCTACTTCTGCTAAAATTGGCTTTTATATGTATGAAATTATTACAAACCTTTTTTCTAGAAAATATATACAAATTCTAGCACTGGGTGGCACATGGTAGACATTTAATAAATGAGAAATATAATTACTATTCAGGTTGTGCCACACCTAATATTGTTACCAGTCCAAAGTTTGTGTGTCCAACACTTTAAAAAGCCAAAACTCAAAATGTCAGAGTTTGGAGTAAGGAAAGGTTGATGAAGAAGACACCAGCAGAGAAGATAGGAGCCCAGTGTTACCTCAAATCCATCTACCCAAGTACAGAGTTTAGGATTCTTTTATGTCAAGGGAAGGGGAAATGAGAGGGGTTGTTTTTCTAAAACTAAGTTGTAAATACAATTCCTTTAATGATTAACATGTCTATATGCAAGACTAAGCAGAAGCTATTAGGCTGAAGGCCAAGCAGGTTTGAACAAGATGGAGTCAGAGAGACCAAGAATTCAATATTTTCTTTTATTTTACTTCAACTAAGAAAAGAGAGTTTCTCTCTCTCTCTCTCTCTCTCTCTCTCTCTCTCTCTCTCTCTCTCTCTCTCTCTTTTTGCCTAGAGATGTTTTTCAAGCCTCAAAAAAACACCTATAATTTTGTAATTCTATGATTTGATATATAAGATATCATTGAAGTAATGTATACATTGCTTGTGTTATTACTCATCAGCAACTTAATATGTACTTTACTCACAAAAATTTATTGAACTGGCATTAATTGAAAAGAACAAGATATTCACTAAAAGCCTATTCATTTTTACCTCTGAATCAAGTTAAACATTAATGTAAAAATATGATGAAGATTACCAATTTATTTACAATGTCAGAAAGTCAAACTGACTGTGAATTTATCTGGATTTTCTATATTGATCAACTGACATTTTTTTTTTTAATTTTAAAAAGTTAGACATTTATACAATCCATGAAGTGATCTCTTTGGATACTCTCACACTCATCTGACATTATACACAAACATCACAATAATATTGACTATCTACCCCATACTCTAAATCTCCATGACTCTTTAGTAACTACTAATCTGTACTTCTTCATTCCTTCAATTTTTCACCCAGTCAACCAAACTCCCACCTCTGGCAATCATCAGTTTGTTCTTTGTATCTGTGAGTTTGTTTTCGTTGAGTTTTTTGCTTCTTCTCTTCCTTAGATTCTGCATCTAAGTGAAATCATATGATATTTATCTTTCTCTATCTGACTGACTTATTTCACTCAACATAACACCCTCTAGGTCCATCTATGTTGATGCAAATGGTAGGATTTTATTTTTTTTATGTCTGAATAATATTTCATTGTATATATGGACCATATCTTTATCCAATCATCTACCGATAGACACTTAGGTGACTTCCATATCTTGACTATAGCGAATAATGCTACCATGAACATATGGGTGCATAGAGGTGCATAGGTTAAACTAGTGTTTTGGTTTTCTATAGATAAATGCCCAGAAGTGCAATTGTTGGGTCAAAAGGTAGTTCTATTTTTAATTTTGTGAGAAACTTCCAAATTGTTTTTCAGAGTGGTTATACCAATTTGCAACCCCACCAACAGTGCAAAAGGGTTCCCTTTTCTCCACATCCTCACAACATTTGTTTGAGTTATTGATGATAGCCAATCTGATTGTAATTTTATCAGATTATAGTTTTAACTTGCATTTCTGTGATGATAGGTGGTCCAGTTTCATTTTTTTTAGATATCTGTCTAGTTTTCCCAACACCATTTGTTGAAGAGACTGACTTTAGCCCATTGTATATTTTTGCTTCATTTATCATACATATGGCATTAATTTATTTCTGAACTCAGGCTATTCCATTGATCTATGGGTCTGTTTTTTAAGCCAGTACCATAATGTTTTGATTACTATAGCTTTGTAGTATAATATGATATCAGATAGTGTGATACCTCCAACTTCGTTCTTCTTTTTCAAGATTGCCATGGTATTCAGAATCTTTCATGGTTCCATATAAATTCTAGGATCATTTGTTTTAGTTCTGTGAAAAATGCTATTGGTATTTTGATATTTATAGATTGCTTTGGATAGTATGGACATTTTAACAATGTAGATTCTTCCTACAATGAGCACGGTTTTTGCTTCAATTTATTTGTATCCTCTTTGATTTCTTTTTGCAATGACATAATTTTCTGAGAACAGCTTTTTTAACTCTTTGGTTGATTTGATTCCTAGGTATTTTATTGTTTTTTATGCAATTGTAAAAGAGATTGTTTTCTTAATTTCTCTTTCTGATAGTTCATCATAGGTGTATAAAAATGCAACTGACTTTTGAATATTAATTTCATATCTTGCTACTTTACTGAATTTATTGATCAGTTCTAACAGTTTTTTGATGGAATCTTTGGGGTTCTCTTTACATAGTAACATATCATCTGCAAATAATGATAGTTTTATTTTTTCCTTTCCAATTTGGATGCCTTTTATTTCTCTTTATTGTCTTATTGCGGTGGCTAGGACTTCCAATACAATGTTGACCAGAAGTGTTGAAAGTGAGAATCTTTGTATTGTTCCTGATCTTAAGAAGAACATTTTTAGCTTTTCTCTATTGAGTATAATGTAAGTTGTACATTTATTGTACATGACCTTTATTATGTTGAGGTATGTTTCCTTTATTCTCCTTTTGCTGAGAGTTTTTGTCTTAAATGGATGCCAGATTTTGTCAAACACTTTTTCTGCATCTATTGATATGATCATCTGATTTTTATTGAAGGATATTAAACCAAACTTTCATCACAGGAATAAATCCAATTTAATCATGGTGTGTGATATTATTAATATATTTCTGAATTTAGTTTGCTAATATTTTGTCCAGAATTTTTCCATAAATATTTCTCTATAGTTTTCTTTTTTGTGTAATATCTTTGTCTGGTTTTGGAATCAGGGTAATGGTGGCTTTGTAAAAAGAGTTAGGATTCCTTAACTCCTCCTGAATTTTTTGAAATAGTGTGAGAGGAATAAGTGTTAATTCTTCTTTGAATGTTTGGTAAATTCATGTTTGAAGACATCTGGCCCAGGGCTTTTGTTTCTTATGGAGTTTTTTTGATTACTAATTTGATTTCATTGGAGATAATCAGTCAGTTCAGATTTTCTGTTTCTTTTTTACTCTGTCTTGGGAGATTGCATTCTAGAAATGTATCCACTTCTTACAGATTGTTCGATTTGTTGGCATATAATTGCTGTTAGTATTTTCTTATGATATTTTTTTATTTCTGTGGAAACCATAGTTTTCTTCTTTTACTTCTGGTTTTATTTATTTGAGTCCTTTCTCTTTCTTTCTTAATCAGTCTGATTAAGTTTATCAATTTTGTTTATCCTTTCAAAGAACCAGATCTCAGTTTTATTAATCTTTTGTATTGTTTTTACAGACTCTACTTTGTTTATTTCTAATCTGATCTTTATTATTTCCTTCTTTCTACTCATTTTAGGCTTTGATTGCTATTCTTTTTCTAGTTCTTTTAAGGTTATACTGTTTACTTATAAACAATATAAGTGTAATGTTATATTGTTTATTTAAGATTTTTCTTCTTTCTTGTGTTTTCACTTTTGTTTGTCTCTAGGCATCTTTTAATTTCTTTCTTGAGCTCATTTTTAACCCATTTATTATTTAATAGCATGTTGTTTAGCCTCCACGTGTTTGAGTATTTTCTAGTTTTTTTTTTTTTTGTAGTTGATTTCTGGTTTCTTATCATTGTGGTCAAAGAAGACACTTGATATGATTTTAATCTTCTTATATTTATTGAGACTTATTTTGTGGTCTAACACAAGATCTATCCTGAAAAATGTTGCATGAGCACTTGAGAATGTGGAGTGAAACACTCTGAACAAATTAAATCAATCTTGTCTAGTGTGTCATTTAAGGACACTGTTTTCTTATCGATTTTCTGTTTGAAAAATCTGTCTATTGGTATGAATGAGATGTTGAAGACTTCTACTATGAGTGTATTACTATCAATCTCTCTCTTTATATTTGTTAATAGTTGCTTATATATGTAGGTGGTACTATGTTGGGTGCATATATATTTATTAAGGTTATGTCCTCTTGATAAATAGATCCCTGTATCATTATGTAATGCCCTTCCTTGTCTCTTATTGTAACTTTTGTTTTGAAGTTTGTTTTTCTGATATAAGTACTGCTACCACAGCTTTTCAAAAAATTTTCTTTTTCACAAAATATCTTTTTTTCATCTCTTTACTGTCAGCCTGTCTGTGTCATTTGATCTGAGGTGGGTCTCTTGCAGACAGCTCATGTATGGATCTTCTTTTCTAATTCATTCAGCTACCATATGTCTTTTGATTGAACCATTTAATTCATTTACTTTTAAAGTGATTATTGATAGGTATGTTGTTATTGCTATTTTATTATTTATATTTAAAGGCCCCCCCAACACACCTTTTTACAAAAGACACTTTAACGTTTATTTTAATTCTGGCTTATTAGAGAGGAATTCCTTTAGCTTGTTCCTCTCTGAGACGCTCTTTATTTGATCTTCCATTTAATTGATAGCCTTGCTGGGTAGAGTAGTCTTGGTTTAGGTTCTTGTTTTTTCATAACTTTGAAATTCCATGCCAATCCCTCTGGCCTTCATAGCTTTTATTCAAAAGTCAGCTGACATTCTAATGGGAGTACTCTTATAAGTAACTATCTGCTTTTCTCTTCTGCTTTTAGGATTCTTTTAGTCTCTGGCCTTTGGCACTTTAATGATGATGTGTCTTGTTGTGGGCCTGTTTGGATTTCTCTTGTTTGGGACTCTTTGTGCTTCCTAGACTTATACATCTATTTCCTTCACTAGGTTGGAAAGTTTTTTGTCATTATTTCTTCAAATAGGTTTCCAGTCCCTTGTTCTCTCTCTTCTCCTTTTGGTACCTCTATGTTGTAAATTTTGGTATGTTTGATGTTTTCCAGAGGACTCTTAAACTTACCTCATTAATTTTTTTTCTTTTTACTGTTACAATTGGGTGTCTAATCCTACCTTGTTTCCAGTGTATTCTTCATTTCATTTATTGTATTCTTCATTTCTGATTGGTTCTTCTTTATCATTCCTATATCATTTTTAATATTTACTATCTCTCTGTTGAAGCTTCACTGAGATCATCTATTCTCCTCCTAACTTAATTGACCAGCCTTTATAACCCATGTTTTGAACTCTGTCTCTTATAGGTTGCTTGCTTCCATTTTGTTTATTAATTTTTTTTGGGGGGGTTGCTTGTTTAACTTGAGGCATATTTTTTTGTTTTCTCATTTTATTTGCCTTTTTGTGTTCATTTCTATGTATTAGGAAGATTGGTTGCATCTTCTTGCCTTCGCCAGGTGGCCTTATGTAGTAGGTATCCTGTTTGGTTCAATGGCACAATCTCTTTGGTCACCTTCTCCAGGAGTTCTGGGCATGTTCCTTGTGTGATTGTGTAACTAAGACTTGATTACTGTTAGCACATCGGCGAATAGAATTAACTCTTAGTTTGACTACCTGTGGGGATGGCCATGCCCACAGGTATGAGCTGTTGTGTTGGAGCTAACTCCATGGAGTGGGCTTTTCCCAGTAGGCTTGTGTACCTGCTGAGACCATCTTTTGGGCTTGCCACTTATGAGACCAGTCAGGTGGTGCTCTGTTGTGGTCTGATGCCTGACTTTGGTTATGTTCATTCTGTGGCCCCTTGGGAGGGAGTTTCTGTATATGTCAAGTTCAGCCACTGCCTTTAATTGCTCAGCACTACCTGGTAGGAGCTACAAAGCGATACACGATGGTTGCTGCTTATGCTGGGTCTGAAGGCGGGTAGGAGAGATAATGCTGCCAGCCAAGGTCATTTATCCTCAGTACAGTGCAAAAGGACCAGTGTGCCTCAGAGCCTGGAGCTTCCTGACAGCTTCACATATGATTCTGTAGCTAGAAGAGCCTTTGAGTGGTATGTGAGTTGGGTGGGGTGGGGGCCCAGGGAGTCATCGGGAGTAAAGTTAACAAATTTTACACAGACATGCAGAATCAGGTTTTATGTCAGTGCTGAATCTGTGGCTTCCCATAAAAGTCTCAGATCACAGCAAAGCTAGTTACTGTCCTCCTTAGGCCTCAGACCCCCCCATGATGAACCCCAAAGACATTGTAACTTGGGCTAGCACCAGTGGTTCACCACCAAAATTCTCTCCTGAAATGTTTGGTCCACAGGCAGGCGACATAAGCTGAGGTCTGCTGTCTGCCAGTCAGTATACAGCCCAGGGAAACCTTAGGGTGAGATTAGCTTCCAGGCGACAGGCCATTGAAGGCAGTTTGTGGGCTAGGTGGGGCTGGGCTTCAGGGAGACATAAGATAGAGCAGGTGGATCTCACTTGGCATATACAGTTTTAAAATTGACTGTATTGAGGAGACCTCAACACAAGCAAGATGATATCTATCTTCAGACTGCCCTGGAGGTGGGCCTGAGGAAGGCAGAATAGCGGCCGTTCCTCAACCCTTGCCCCGGCACCACACAACTTAGTCTTTCCTGGTATGTTTCTTGCACCACTTGAGCTGCTGACCTTCTGTCAGACCCCAGGATTGAGATTTTCTTAAAATTCTACATTATAATAGTCTTCACATGTACTCATTTAAAAATATTTAGGATTTATAGGGGAGAATAAAAACTATATTTTTTTCGACCCACCTTAGGTTCATTGATTGGGACCCTGCAAATTAGACTGACAAAAGACAGGTCAACAAGAGAAAAACAAACGAAAGTTTATTAATGTATACATTTATGAAGTGATGAATAACATAGTGGGATGATTAGAATTTAAACGTATATAACAGTTTAACAAAAAAAATGATACATTTTCAGAGAAGCAACAAGACAAAAGAAGCCTTTGAGCAAATTGTGGGGACATAAACTTAAGGAGAAAACTAATAAAAGATAAAGACAAGTAAGTAACGTTTGTCATGTTAATTTATTTGGCACTGTCTCCAAACTGATGAGTCTAGGGTTGTCTCAGATAATTAAGAATTGTCCCACCTTTTCTGATAGGTGGTGTAGTATGGAGAGTTTTTCTTGTATATGCTTCTTTTTATTTATCTTCAGTTTAAAATATTCTCTGTGTCAGAGTGGCATATTTTGGTGTGGCATACTCTGCAAACCTTCAAACTTACTCATTTTAATTAAATAGGAATTGAGGACAACATTACATTAATTCTGTATTTAGATTCTCCATCATTGAATTACTTTATTCATATGTTCATTGAGCAATTTTTTTTTGACTTCTTACAATATTCTAGGCTTTACTTTTTGGGAACTGCAGTGAGTAAATCAAAGCCTCATTCCTAGTGGAAGTGGTTTCCTAGTAGGGGAATTGCAAAGTAAACAGACAAGTATAACTTGTAGCATGTAGTGAAAGTGCTATGGAGAAAATTAAACCAAAAATAAAACTTCACCTGAGAGTCATCTAGAATGGCTCTTGTACCATCCCATCATGGCCCAAATATAAACAGAGCTTCCCACTTCTGCACTTACACCTCTTCCCTGGTAACCTGCTCCTTTCCTGGAGGGTACACTATCTTTTGTATTCCACGGGGCTGCAGCTTTCTTTAGTAAAGCCCATTTCCTTCTAAAATGTACTTTCAATAAATCTTACTTTTTCTAAATCACACTGACCTGCTTTAATTTTAATTTTGAAATTAAAGCAAATAGATTGCTGGTAGATTGAATTTAAGGTGTGAGAAAAAGTGAGAATTCACGCCTCAACAACTGAAATTATAAAGTAGTCTAATATTAAAATGAGAGAAACTGAATGGAAAAAGCATAATTTGGGAGAGATGAAAAGAAATTTTCTTCTGGACATTTTGAGTTTGTAATTTCTAGTAGACAAATTTATTTAAAAAGATAACAAGGGAGTGGTTGACTATATTAGTCTCAAATCAAAAAATAGTTCTTTGATGATGATATAAATTATAGGAACATAAGCTCAGCTATGATACTGAAAGCAATGCAATTTCATGAGATCCCCAAGGGAGTGCGTTATCAATGTAAGAATGTCCAAATCTGTAGAAAAGTTTTATAAAAATTTATTTGAGCCAAATATCTGAGGTCATGCCCAGAAGCAATATTTTATGAACTGAGAAAATGCTCCAGAGAATGGCAGTTTTGCAGCTCATTTTATGCATTTAGAATCAAAGAAGAAAACATAAGAAAGGTACACAAAATCAGTTGATGGTAGATAAAGAAGGTAAGAAAAAACAAAGTGAGAAAATCTCTAAGACTGAATAAAAAGCAAAATGGAGAAACACATACTTTTTTTTTTTACATTGGTAGATATGTGATAGTTAACATTTACTATTTACAGTAAATACACATGGTATACGGGTGACAAGATAACAATGAGTTTTGTCATCATGTGTTCTGGTTGTCCTGTACTCTGGTGCCAGGGTTTGTGCCTTTGAGGAGTCTGGAAAAAATTTCTCTGACATTTCATAGGTATGTTACCCTAGATGCATAAAAACCACGACATTCGCTAAGGTGGCTACAGGCCTGAGATGTGATTCCCTGCCATCACCTGCCCAGTTAGGAATTTATGATCAGATTATCCCGTGTGGTTATTTTTGGTCACTGAGCTTGTCAGGGCTGCCATATGACCTCTGAGCTTGTAGAATTATGATATAGCCCCCATTTCCTGTTCATAGCATATAGATGGGTAAGAGATAGGCTCTAATTTGAATCTTAGAACCCTCCCATATTAAGAGGTCATAGAAAAGAAGAAACAAAAGCAAAGGAGACTTGGAAGGAGAAGGATGAGAAATAGATGACCTGGAGGTCCACTGTAAAAATAAATACCTATCAAAGAGGAGCAGGTGATCAGCTATGTCAGTTTTCTGTCAACTGCAACAAAGATAGAGTGTTTGGCAATGCGGAGGTCACTAATGTTTTTACAAACCAATATCAATAGAGTAGTGGTGGAAAACATTTTATTAGAATAGCTTTAATACAGAATGGTAAGAGAGAAATCGGGGACATTGAGTACAGGTGGTAAATCACAGAGAAAATTAGGACATAAAAATTGAAGCAGGTTTGGTTGCTATTAGGAAAGTTTCAATAGATAGGAATAAATAAATGATGTGGGAGAGAAAAAGAAGTATTGCTATATATTAGTCATTGAGTAGGATGGAAAAGACCAAATAATGGGCACAAGTAGAGAAATCTGCCTTGGACAGGAGCCCAGACAGACCATTGTTAGTGCTAAAAGGGAATGTAGAGTATCTGTACAGTTTCAGGAAGGCAGGTGCTGATTAGTGGCATTGTGGTAAAGTTCTTTTCTATTGGGTCCTAAGTTTTCAGTCATAGAAGGAAAAAATGATCAGTTGAGAATGACTATTGAAGTATGGTTTGGAGGCTTAATGAAAGGGAAAGATGTGAAATTTACTTCTAGAACTGTGTGAAAGTCAATGGATCAGAAAACTGAAATAATATTACCTGACATTACATAGGGCATGCTTTCATTAGTGGTCCTGACTTCAAATAGTGCCCTGACAACAGGACTGTGCTTTTCTCTTGTCACATACAACTCTCAGAGATGGAATTAGAGTAGGAAAAAAGTTAGATTTAATTGAGGTTTGCATTTTCCCAAGACTACCAAAAAAAAAAAAAAAAAAGAGGCAGGCCAAGAGGCTGAAAGTAGACACAACAGAGTAATTATAGTACTAACAGAATAGCAGCAGAGGTGGTGATTTGAGGAGGTATGAGCTAATAATAAAGAAAATGGACTGGCCAAAGAATTATTCTTACAAGTGAAATGATGAGCTAAAAAACAGTAAGTTCTAATGGAGAATGGATAACTCAGTTAAAATGCTTTTCTTCAATTAATTTAAGAGCATAAGTTTTGTTTCAAAGAAAACTTAAAAATATCTCTTTTATTACCTTTTTCTAATTAAAAATCTAGTCACTTTCAATGCATTTGTTTAATTGTTTTGAAAATGAGAGTTTAACTTAAATAAATTACAGTTTCTGGAGATTTTCAAATTTGGAAATAATAACATATTTTCCAACCATTTTAGAAAGCAAAAAACTATTTCTAGAGAAAAAAATATTCATAGTTTAAATAAGTCTAATTCTGAAAATGAGCTTTAAAATTATAGAAAATTTCTCAAAGGCATATATTGAATTTTTTGACAGACTGCTCTCTGCTCACTAAATACTGATTTTTAAAAATACAATTAATCTAGCAATATTACAAAAAGTTTTTGATAAGTGAGGCGATTTATTCTGAATGAAGCATTTTTCAGTTATAAAAATTGAAAACTATAAACCAATTGAATAATTCAATTTATAGAATTTATGATTAAATAAATATGAAATACTTTTTTGCAATCTCTTTTGAAAATTAGTGAGTCATCATCTGTATACTTTTTCTGTTATTTAATCAATACTTAGACGTGTAGCCACCTCTTCTCATTTCTTCAGCAAAGTATAAGAAATTAGCTAATCAATTTCCAAACAAATTTACAAATTACAAGTTTATCTTTAAGGCCTCAAACTTCATGAGCATTATTTATATAGCTTATTTATGGAAGCAAGTTTCAAAAAATTCTGGTTTTTCATTAGAATGTAAATGCAATTTCATAGTGAACATTTTAATATGCATGATACATATATCAGAGAATAAATATTTTATATATATTAACTGAAAAATTTGGGTCATCTTCCCCATGTCTCCTATCAAATTTTTCCTAACAAAACTCACTGCATAGTAAAATAAGATCTTATTTTACTGAGAGAAATATGGTACATTCACTATGCTCATAAAGACTTGTAACAAAATTTTTTGGAAGACTTAAAATAAAACATTTTTATTTATTTAAGTTTATTTGTATTCTCTATCCCTTAGCTCTTCACAGCCTAGGGCAATGTCTGACCCATGGTTCATTCTCATTTTGTATTTGAATAAGGAGAGTTAGTGGTGGCAAATGCCTATAAAATATCCCTACTAATTTTAAATATTCTTATCATTACAAGTATGAATTAGAGCATTGAAATGTATTTTTTGCTACATGCTAGCAAGTTTTGAGAAAGTCAGAGACATGGGATTCTTGAGATAGGAATAACTGAGTTAACTTTCTTTCTCATCCATATTGAGTATAAGCTCAAATACTGATAGTAGATTCAGAATAGAACGGAACTCTCTGGCCCAACTTTACTCAATACACCTACATTCTCATAAATACACACACATTTCAGTTCTTAGAATACTTCAGGTCAGATTTATTTGTCTCATTCAAATGTTTGCTTTAAAACTGCAACACTGAAACTTATAAAGCTAAGATTTTAAAAACATTAAAAAAAAAGAAAAAGAAAAACTACAGAGGCAGAAAAAAAATTAGTCATTACCAGGGATTTCAGGGTTAGGAAAATAATGATTAGGTGAACACAGAAGATATTTAAGACAGTGAAACTATTCTGTAGGTTACTGTAATGGTAGATAAATGACAATATTTATTTGTTTATCAAAACTCATTAAACTGTATAACTCAGCCAGCCTTAATGTAAACCATAGACTTTGGTTCATAATTTATCAGTATTTTGCTATTCATTGTAAGATATGTACCACGCCAATGAATGATAATAAGAAAAAAAAATGTGAGTAAAGGTAGGAGAAAATACATTGAACACTTTGTACTTTCTGCTAAATTTTTTTGTACACCTAAAACTGCTCTAAAAAATAAATTCTATAAAAAAAAAGCAACCACTGTCTTGGTTCTTACATGTTCTGACTATTTTAATTCTATAGGAATTTAGTCTTAAATGATTTCTAGCAGCATACAATATTAATAGATGGTATATAAGAAACCAGAAAAAAATATGCATTGATTTGAACTTATTTATTTACTGAATGGGTAGAAGGAATAATAAGTATTTAACAGCGAATAATATAAATAATATTTCCTATAACTACTATCAAAGATATGGTAAATTCTGTTATATTTAATATAATAAATTATATAAAAGAAATAATAATAAATAGTAAATATATTAAGCAATAAAATGAGTGATAAAAATGGGATAATTTTACAATTTGAGAAATGCAAGAATGGCTCAATATTAAAAAAAAATTTAATATAAGTTAATATTTTTACAGATCAATATAAGACAACTTGTATGGTATTCCAAATAAAAATGTAATTTCAAAAAAGAATTTACAATGAAATAATATTTAGATATATTTTTAAATGATTAGAAAATATATCTCAGTATAATAGTCAATATTCTGCCTAATTATTACACAGTCATAGCATTTTTGCTAAAGTCAGGAATAAAACAAAGAATCTATCACCACCATTATTTTACATTTATATGAGAGTACTCACTAACACAGTAAGATGAAATACCATTATAAAATTATGGTCAAAATTATTATTGTGTGTTGATGTTACTTTTGTATGCTTGCAAAGCATAAGAAAATAAAGTAATAGCTATATGAGAATAAGTCAAGTGACTAGTTAGAACTTATCATATGAAAATCAAAATAATTACTTTAATGTGTTTACTTAACTTTTTTAAAGGTTTACTAATTGGCATAAAAGCCAATTTGAAATTATTGAGAATCATATTTTTTTGGCTTAGGAAATATAAATATTCTAAAAAATTCATTTTTTATAATCAGTAAATACATTTACTATAATTCTATTCATGTTTCTAATACACTATTTAGAATCTTTGACATTAAAGAAGTAGTCTAAAAATATTTTCTTAAAAAAGTTCTCATTTGAGAAGTGAGAATAACGAATATCAAAATATAGAAAATTGTAGAAAATTATTCATATCTGACAGTGAATCATACCGAGGTCTTAATAATTAAAACAATGTGATATCAGCATAGAAATGAAACAACAGTACTAGTTTGGCAATAGGAAATTGAATGGTTGATGACAATAGTTAAATGTTAACGATCTCTATTATTTACTTAAGATGGCCAAAAGTGAGCGGTTTTAGAATTTCTTTTTTCAGCAGCCCGGAGTCTGTCCTCAATTATTCTGGACTTTCCTCATTATTATAAAATGCTTGTTGCTTGATAACAAACACCAAGTTCTTACACAATGGCAAACCATGAAGAAAAGAAGGTGTAAGTGGAAAGACAATATTTTTCTTGAAATGGTTTCTCATATCAGGGAAGACAAAAACTTCTTTCAACATGTCAGTTATCATAAGCGAGTTACATGCTTACTTCTTGTCTAAACACTAGGAAAACCACGAAAATATAGTTACCAATATAAGGCTATTATGATCCATATCCTGATCTTTCTTCACAATGATCTTTCCTGGTGAATATATCTGGGATAAAGTTAACAACATCAAAAGGCAGTGATGTATGTTAAATAGGCAAGTCGTGTTCTGTGCTTTACAATTACAATAAATTCAACAGAACAGAGTATGTATATATATAAAGCCAGAATACAGAGAAATTTACTATAACATATGATTAAATATAATTTCTATTCAGTGGAGTAAGGGATGAACTGTTCAATAATTGCTATTATAATACCTTTCCTTGTTATCTGAAATAATAAGTAAAATAAGATTTATAATCCATTAGTCTTTATAATAAAAGAAATACCAATTCAAACAATTATTTTAAAAAATTAAAACCATAAAATTAGTAAAACAAAATAGGGGTTTTTAAAAAGTTTTTTTTTTTTAATTCTTAACTGGGAAACATTATAAATTGGCATTAACATCTGAAAAAAACCTTTTAAATATTTAACAATCTAAAGCCATTAGGCAAAAGAAAAAGTCGTTTAAAATTTTGAAAGAAAAATGAACAAACATCAAGAAAAAGATTTACCTCAATTAAAACTGAAAAAGATTTAAACATGCATATATTACCAAACAACAAAATATAAAGCATAGAAAATAAACAAAGTAGGTATACAACTTACAAAAAATAATTATGATACTGAAAATATAAAGGAACATGGGTAAATCTTGTAGTCAGAATGGATAAGAAAAATAAAGTACTTTCATTATCAAATTATATGTGTATACCATATTCTGGAACACATTATTATTATATTCTTTAACCAATTATTGAACCAGTAATAACAACCAGATTTAATAAATGCTTACCCTGTGTGAGAAAACAATGCATAATATCTCAAATGATCAACACTAACAACCCAATAAGATAATTCTAATGTAGTAGTTTCTTTATGCATGTAAGAAAACATACTCAGAGGAGTTAAGAAATTTGTTTAAGGTCATGGAGCAAGTAAGAGAAATAGTAATATGAGTCCAGATAGAAAGCACATATATTCTTCTTCATTATGTATTTATTTTTTAGAAATGTATTATAATAAGATAATCTCTGCAAAAAAAGACATGCACAAGTATTTGTTCATCACACCATTTTTATAATAGCATTATTTGGAAGTCACATAAATGTGCATCCTAGAAAGTGCTTGAGCTAATGATGGTAAATGCATTATGAAATTTT
This sequence comes from Macroglossus sobrinus, assembly GCA_004027375.1. Taxonomy (NCBI): domain Eukaryota; kingdom Metazoa; phylum Chordata; class Mammalia; order Chiroptera; family Pteropodidae; genus Macroglossus; species Macroglossus sobrinus. The sequence continues at coordinate 154,391 of PVKZ01003057.1, forward strand.
AAACAAACATTAAAATGGTAATGCAGCTCATTCATTAAATTGAAAAATGCCAGCAACATACAGTTGAATACTAATGAACTACAATTAAAAAGAGAAGATTGGCAGAATGCATTAATCTCTTCTTCCTCCCAAAATACAACTAAAATAAAGGTAATAGAATGATGTGCAATAGTGTGCCTATTTATGTGTGTGTGTGTGAGTGTGTTGTGTGTCCTTAAAGGAAGATTTTAAAAAAAGAAGAGAACAAAACAAAAAATAAGAGTAGAAAAACAGAACAAACTGGACAAGTGGTGAAAACATATTTTTGGTTATAACATTGGATTTTAAAAAAAACCTGTTCCTGTTCAGTTAAGAGCACAGATCTTAGAGAAGGAAGCAATTTGACAGATTGGAGAAACTTGGAGTTTAGCACTTTATGAAAATTATAAGTTTTGAGAAAAAAGTGGCAAGGGAAATAAATATAAATATATTCTATTAATTAATTAATCTGTAAAAAAATCATATGTAGTAACAATGTAGTCAGGTATTTTAACATTTGTTTGCCATGGATGTTTCAGCAGTCTGATGGAATCTTTCTCAGAATAATGTTTTCAAATGCAGAAAGAAAACCAAGAATATATAAGTACAGTTAATGAATTACAAATATGATAGTTTTATGTGTGGTTCATTCAACAAATAATAAAATTTAGCATAGACCTAATAATTAGTGGTGAGCATAGTTAAAATTTTGAAATCACTGCAATAATTAAAATGTGATTAAAATATTTATGATTTTTATTGGTGATAAAATCACAAATATTGTTAGGGCTACTAGGGTTCTTTGTCTACATTCATATTTTGAGAAAATAAAAAATTTTAGGTAGAAATCAATAAAAATTAAGGTGTAAGTATTTTCTTCATCCAAATTCACAGATTTACTAAGGTCATGGACACTTTTGAACTCCAAGTTACTAAGGTCATGGGCACCATTGAACACCAAGTTAATGCCTAAAATCTTTACTGCTAACTTAAGTAAATTTTAATATAAATAAAAATGTGATATATCTACAATAGAAAATGGAGAGAATAGAAGATCACCAAAATAGTTGAATGCGGATATCTCTAGGGATGAAAACCAGAAAATAGGAAGCAATAAGGCAAGAGATTTGATTTGGTTTTGATTTTTTTTAAAAGCTATGTATTGTCATTTTATTCTAACTATTATACATTTTATATTATCATAAATACAAATATTTTTAACAAATATTTTGTTAAAAATTATTCAATTGAATGAATAATCTTATTCTATTTATGAAATTATATGCATATTTAGAAAGATGTCTACAGGAAAAATGATAATGTTAGCAATGATCAATCTATGGATGAAATTCCAGGTAGTTTTACTTTATGTTTTTTGTATTACTTGTATTGCTTTATATTGATTAATATAAATATTGATAAATACGTATGCATTTTATTAAAAACAGAATGCCGACCTGTTGTTCCAGAACATAAAAAATGGGTGTGTGTGACATTACATAGATAAGATTTGTGAAAATTAATAAACAGAAACTTATTTAAAATAGACTTAGGAGGCTAAAAGAGAAAACTTTCTTGCACATGTCGTGTCATCCAATGCATACTACTGGTAACAATAGGAAGAAATATACCTCACATCTTCTATAGGAAGTAATCTACTTTACTACCTCAGCAGGAGAAAGAAAATATTACTTTTCGCCCAGTAACAGCTTAGCCAATGGTAGACTACCATAACTCAGCCAATAAAAAGGTCACTATTTTCCAAAATTTCCGTTTCCTCTAATGAACTCTTCCTTTATAATAACTCCTCCCAAGTCTATAAAAAATCATTTCTCTTTTATTTCTCCAGATTTGCACGTGGTTTGCCATTAGACCTTGTTTTTTGAATTGCAATTTTGTTCTTTCTGAATAAACCCATTTTCCTGAAGAAACATCTGGATGTCTACTTGTTTAAGGTCAACCGTTTCAATAAGAAAATGCACTAAGATGTTGGCATTTAAATAAGTTTATCATAGGTCTCAGACAATGTTACAAGTTAATATATGTAACTTACTAAAAAAATATGTTGTTTGTCAAGAAAGAATGTATAGGAGAATCAAAATTTTGCAAGAAGAAAATCTAATAAAAACTGAGTTCTATTAAAGTAAACTAATTACACATTTATTAATTTGACATGTAAATTATAAATTGTTTGAAATACTAAGCATCTGACATAATTTATAGTCTCTGTTATAATCTTGCGTGTCATTTAACATAAATAGAAAATACTGACTCACAAGATTTAGGTTTTCCATTCTATTATTCACTGTGGGAATACAGTGCTAAAAAACTGAAGGCTACATTGAATTCATTTAACCATTAATCTAATATATACTGAGTCTATATTATGTGTCCGGCATGGTGTTAAATGTAAGATTTTAAATATATATATAAGGTCACTGTTTCTAGTTACATTGTTCAAATATTCCTGCTAATGAATGTATAATTAAAAATTAAGATGGTGATTCCAAAGTAAAAAAATAAAAATACAATGAAAACATAAGAATCCAAATTATACTAGGGTATTTAAAGACCTTTCTGAGGGAGTTACAATTGAGCTACATTACAAAAACTAAATAGAAAACAGGTGGGTCAAGATAAGGTCAGGACAGAAGTGTTGCTTCTGAAAGGGAAAAGCTCTACTCTTTCGGAAGGAATATAACTTAAAAGATAAATGGAAAGTCCAAGGTCCAAGAGACCAAAGTGCCCAGCAAGGGAGAAAGTCAAAGTGAATTAAGTTAATATGAGAAAGGCAGGCAAGTCTTGAGACTGCATCCTCTTGAAGGCCACATTAAGGAAAGCACTGAATGATTTTAAATATAGATATTGAAAGTTTAGTAGAGTAAATTGAAATTTTTTAAATTAAAAAATTACCCTGACTACACTGTGAAAAACAAATAGGTCAAAATATAAGAGGAACAGCTTTTTGTGCTGAATAATAATGCTTAGCAATTATTTATTAGCAAAAAATTAAAACTAGAAAATTAAGCAAAATGATAGACTCACACAAGTCTTATTTAATTATCACAGGGAATGTTCTTAGGTTGACTTTATATTTACTATTAAGAGCTCAGAGTTAATACAATTACATACTAACTTGTAAATTTCTGTTTGGTAGAGAACATAACTCCAGAGTTTAAAGTTTTGTAGCCCTGTCAAATATAAATAAGTTTTATTTCTAACTCAGAAAATCTGCTCCAAAATGCCTTCTCTGGTGGATTCTAAATACCTTATTCCTCAAAATGTCCTTACCCTCTCATTACTTCTCTCAATAAATAATTAATTGAATGCAATATTCAATATATGTTCATGTTATACTTACGTAGGAGTCACATTTTTTAAAACTTTTTTGAAAATTACGTTATGATAAATTAATTGGCTTGGTATCTTGGAGATGGAGAAAAGCAAACAGATATAAGAACGATTAAGTTAATAAAATTAGAAAAAATATTGTGATCCTAATTTATATGAATTTCAAGGCAAAAGAAAGGCCAAGAATGATTTCTAGGTTTGCATACATGGATAAATATAAATACCATTCGATGAACTGGGGACCACTGGAAAGTTAAGAACAAAGTTATCTGGCAAAGGTGGATGAGGGCAAAGAAAAAAGCTAATGGTTTTTGTCATAGAAATGCTTGGATCTGAGGTACATTAAAATATTCAAGTAAAAATTCTAAGTTTTCAGTTTGTTATTATGTGCAATCAGTAAAAAACAGGTATTTACCCATTTCATAGAATAATTGAATAAACTATAGGAAAGAAGTATTCTCCAGATAGTCCCCCAGAACCAAGGTATTCATGACACTCAAACACAGAGACATGGCTTTGTCCCATTTCCTTTCAATTTTAATTTTCTTTTGTATAAACTTTCTGTTCAAAAAAAAGTTTTATCAATTTGCATACTCCAAAGTGGTTTAAGGCAGTACATTGCATATCTCTTATCTCTAAATTTAATCTTTATAATGAATATAAAGCATACCATAGGAAGTTATAACTCCTAGATCAAATGACAATTTTTTTAAAAAAGCAGTTCTGGAATTATTTAATAAAAACTGATATATTATAAAATTTACTTTAATGCCCATATATCATAAATGTCTTGGCACTAACTCAAGTAAAATTTCTTTGCTCTTTTTTAAGCTCCAAATGTAGATAAGAAAAATAAGATTTTTAAAATTTATAATAACTTATTATAAAAGCATGTTCTTATATGTGAATGGAAATAAAATATTTATGCAACAATAGAAATGAAACAGATTTATAACATGAATTTTACTAAATTAATTTCACTATAAGATAATTTTAAAAGTCATCTATTTTTCACTCAACAAGTAATGTTTTAATATCTAATATGTGTGATTGTGCTAATAAGACAAAGATATATTTTTTAAGTAAGCCATTGGTTATTTCTTTGCATTTCATTCAATAAGTATATGATTCTACAATATTATCACAGATCTTTTATAGTTTGGGGGAGAGTAAACATACGTTCATTTTCATGCCCTAGCACATATTCAAATATCAGTAGAAAAGTTGCAATCTGAAAGCAAGTAAATGCTGCCTGGGTTGGTATTAAAAAGGGATATTTTAATTTTTGTGCCGTAGTGTGATGCAGATTCATGGTTAGGCACTTTCACTGGCTGTTGCAATGGTCAAATTCATTTGAGCCACAAGGAGATTTTAGAGGACTGCTTGAAAAACATACTCAGTAATTCTACAACAACTCACCTAAGAATTTCCTAAATTATTGATTTGAGGTAGAAAGTACAGTTGAAGAATATTAGATAAAATTGAAATGTGACTCTGACACTAGCTGCTGCTATTAGTTTCTCATCACTGCAATAAATTACTAAAAATTAGTGGTTTCAAATAACACATTTATTATCTTAAATTTTTGGATATCAGTAGTCAAAGATGGGTCATATAGGGCTAAAACCAAGATGATGGCAGAACTACTTTCTTTTTGGAGGGTCTAGGGTAGAATCTGTTTCTTTGTCTTTTCCAGTTTCTAAAGGATGCCTGATTGGCTGTGTCCTCTTCCTTCACCTGTAAAGCAAGTAATCTAACATTATCAACTTTTGCTCTTCTGTCATCCCATTATCCTCTTGACTCTGGCTCTCTTGCTTCTCTCTTATAAGGATCCTTGTTATTACACTAGGTCAACTCAGATAATCCAGGTTAATCACCCCATCTCAAGATCTTCAATCAAATCTTTTGCCATAAGATATTCACCCCTTTGTTCTATAAGGTAATATTCACATGTTGTGGAGATTAGAATGTCAACATCTTGAGGGGCATTATTCAGCCCACCATACTGTGTGAACTTGGCATATATTATATATATATATATATATATATATATATATATATATATATATATACTGTATTTCTTCTATCTTCTATCTATCATCTATCTATCTAATCATCTATCATCTAGCTAACTAGCTGTCTATCATTATCTATTATCATCTATCATCTATCTATCCATATTTGTCTGTCTATTTTATCTATGATCTATCATAAACCTGTGCCTGACACGTACTGTGACTCATGACCTATGTAATTGTTAACTATTTTTATTGTAAGTTTGAGTACATGTTGAATTTGACTTTAAAATAATTGAAGTTGGTGTCATACCATTATTTTAAGTTTTCATTTCACTTACTCATAGGCAGTTTAAGTATTTAGTTAAGCATTTGTTATCAATTCAGGTGTTTATTTTTAAGATTTGATTGCTTTTGTTTATTTTTTCCTTTGGGTATCTTTTCTTCGATGTTGATTTGTAGCAGTTTCTTAAATATATATTATACACAGTATATCTTTAGGGTTTTGATATTGCTATTCTGTAAGTATTTTCTATTCATGCCTGAGGTGTTTTGTAGATAATATAGGCTAATGTAGAAAAAGATATATCTTGACATCATATATAATAAATTTGGGATCAATTTTAAAGAGTCCTTTCTCACTATAAGGTCACAAAATAGTGTAGAAACAGTTTATTCTATTAACTTTACAATTTTACAGTTTTAGTCTTTATATTTAAGGGTAATTTACTTTTAGTAAATATTATGATGTAAATTAAAAATATGTATAATTTTTCTATAAAGACAGAACCTTGTCTCAACCATAATATATGAAATATTTTTTAATTATTATATGATGCTATCTCTACTATATGAAAATTTCTACTATATTCATGGATCTATCTCTTTTTTTAATCTCATTTTTCACTGGAAAAAAATTGTGTTATTAACATATTTTTAAATTGTTTTTATTATTACTACATCTCTGTAGTAGTTGACTGAGTTATTCTTTCTGCTCTTTTACAAAATTCCTTTAACTGGACATTTATTGAACTTTATTTTTCCAACCACAACTTTAATTAGAATGACATTGAATGTGTGGATTGATTTGGAGAGAATCGACAAGCTTACAATTAATATCTTTAAGCATTCTTAGACATAGAAATAGTATGTTTCTTCATGCGTTCAGGCATTTTATATCTTCAAATAGTTTTACAAATTGTGTTCACCAAAGACTTAGGAATCTCTCATTAGATTAAAAATTAGGCAGTGTTTATTTTATTACTTTTAGGTCCAGAAGGGACCTATTCCTAACCCCGTAGTGGGAACCAGAATTCTCCCTTACCTTTGTGTGGGAACCAGCTCTTGCATTTGGGTTAGCAATGCTACTTGCTCACCTCCTGCTTCGCTGAACTGTCCTCTCTTCCCTGCCAATTTACCCACCCAAAATATTTCCACTAAAAAGCCTGCCTCAAGTCCCATGTAAGTATCAGGTCCCTTGCATTTCAGCTGACGCCATCTTCAGCTCAGCCAGGCAGTCACTCTGCTACAATAAATCTAGCTTAACCCCTTTGGCCTTGTGCATTTCTCCTTTGGCGAACCTAACAATTACTTCTTGAAAAAATATATTTTATTTTCTATTGTGTTTTCTATTTGGTACTTACTAGTAGAGAGAAATGAAATTCAATGATTTTTTAAAATAATACTATTAGTAGTTTAAAGTGGATTTTGTTCAGTTTTCTTTGCAATTGATAAACAGCATTTATTCCTATGTTCGTAATGTTTTTGTCCAGTTCCTCTCACAATGAAAGAGGATAGTGATACCTGATGTTGATTTGTAGAGAAAAGTGCCTTAATTAGTCTTTTAGAAATATTTGCTAATAAGTATTTTTTATGAATTCAAATTAATTTATTAAAGAATTATTCTCACTAGATATTGATGTAGAAAATTGCATTATTTAACTTTCTGATGTTGAAATATTCTGCATTTACTTATAATAAAATATTTTTTAAATAATATTTTTAAAAATGTAGCATCCATTTATGATCACAATACTTAACATATATGACAAACACTCAGCCAACATTATACTTAATGATAAAAAACTAAAAACCTTCCCTCTAATATCAGGTACACAGTAAGGCTGTGTAAGAAAAAGATATAAAAGGCATCCAAATAAAAAACAAAGAAGTCATACTGTCATTATTTGTGGATGACATGAATCTCTATACAGAAAACCCTAAAGACTCCACAATAATGATACTAGAAACAATAAGCAAATAGAGTAAAGTCTCTGAATACAAAATCAACGTTCAGGAATCCATAGCTTTCCTATACGCTAATAATGAAATGTCAGAAAAAGAAGTGGAAAAATAATTCCTTTTGCAATTGCAACAAAAAGAATAAAATACCTAAGAATAAATTTAACAAAACAAGCAAAGGACCTATATAATGAAAACTACAAGACCCTATTAAAAGAAATTGAAGAAGATATAAAGAAATACAAAGATATTCCATGTTCTTCGATTGGAAGAATAAACAAAATTAAAATGACCATATTACCTAAAGCTTTGTACAGATTTAATGCAATTCCCTTCAAAATCCCAGAGGCTTTTTTTAAAAAAGAAATAGAACAAAAAATCATCAGATTTGTATGGAAGCACAATAGACCACAAATTGCTAAAGCCATCCTAAGAAAAAAAGAATGGGGCTGGAGGCATCACTCTGCCCAGTTTCAAATTATACTACAAAGTGAAAGGAATCAAAATGACATAGTATGGACAGTAAAATAGACCAATGGAACAGAATCGAGAGTCCAGAAGTAAACGCATATTTCTATGGGCAAATAATTTCAACAAAAGAGCCAAAAACATACAGTGGAGAAAGGAAAGCCTCTTTATTAAATAGTGCTGGAAAAACTGGAAAGACACCAGCAAAAGAATGAAAATATACTATTGTTTATCACCACACACCAAAATTAACTCATAATGGGCCAAAGACCTGAATATAAGACCTGAAACAATTAATTGCATAGAAGGACCTTGAGCTTAAAGAGGATTTTATAAATTTGACCTCAAAAGCAATGGAAGTAAATGCTAAAATAAATGAATGGGACTACATCAAACTAAAAAGCTTCTGCTTGGTAGAAGAAATTGTCAATAAGATAAAAAGACAAACTTCTAATGGGAAAATATATTTGCAAGCAACACCTCCAATATGGGCCTAATATCCAAAATATACAAAAAACTCATATAACTCAATAACAACAACAAAAAACGATCCAATCAAAAAATGGGCAGAGGACTTGAACAGACACTTCTCCCTAGAGAACATACAAATGGCCAACAAATCTATGAAAAGATGCTCAACATCGGTAGCTATTAGGGAAATGCAAATCAAAACCATATTGAGATACCATCTCACACCTCTTAGCATAGCTATAGTCAACAGAACAAGTAATAACAAATGTTGGAGATGATGCAGAGAAAAAGGAACTCTTATACA